>CAKNWU010035521.1:0-11448 GCA_932072015.1 Andricus quercustozae
AATCACGCACTGGCTTAGCATTTTCAGGACTCAGGGAATATGATTATTGACGCTTAATTCATTGAAAAATGTCTATCGCATTATAAGCTTTACAAATTTTGTAACCTTAAAATATTCAAATTCTTTCATTTTGTACTAAAGTGCTCAATATCCATCAAAACTTGTATACATCCAAGCATATGTGTTCAATTATTTCATAATATTCGATGAAATGTTAGATAGTTTTCTATACTCTACCTTTGGAAATTCTGTGCACGACTCTTGAAAGTAAAATTCATTGTTTTTGCTGCTTTTATAGGATAACATAGGCTGGAGGTCATTTGGTGGTCATTCAAAATGCTTAAAATTTTTCTATTTTCTGTTGAGTTCACTGCTTAGTAAACATCAGCATCGTGCACGCTAGGAATACGCAATAGTCTATAAAATAACTTTTTCTTTTATTATACATATATTATACTAATTTCTCTCCTACCTCTTTTCAAAATATTAACAAAAAATCCATACTGAACTCCGAGAACGCTGCTTGACAGAGCAATCCTCTTGACGCATAACCTAATAGCGCGGGCAAACGTCGAGTACTTTTTCCAAATCTGAATATCTCAGTACATTTTTAACGAATCGATATGAGATTTTCTTAAAAATTTCATTTAACATTGCTGAAAAAATCACTCACTGGAAATGGTTTCAAAGTCGAAGTTACCTAGATACTTTTGACCGGCGAAGCCAAGTAAACCCAGTTACCCATTGACCTCATTTTGCAATTAAACGTTATTAAACAATAAGAAATTTATTAACTTTTTCATGGTTTTTGAGGCATCGCTAGAGTATTTTAAATATGTCCTGCAAATATGAAAACTCATTTCAATAACATCTGGCCGAGTCAGAACGATTTAAGTTTTAAAAATTAATTAAATCAGGGAGCAACTTTCTTTTAATATTTCGATTTTATTATTAAAAACAAACGTTTGCGAACAAAAATTTTAAAAGGAAAAAGTTTCACATTCTTATTCTCTACAATTTTACATTTTCAAAAAATTGATTTTTCGATTTTGAAAATTTTCTTTTTTGAGACGATCGCACAACACTTTTACGCGTTTTCGAGCGTCGGGCTGGTTCTTGCACCCGGCGGCTCAATTATGGAGACTTCGAGATATACTCTGGCATTATAACGATGCATCAGATGACTCGGAAATGTAAAGTTCAATTTATAAACTCAGGGCGTGTTTATAAGAAGTATTATGCAACATGACATGCATTTAAAAAAAGTTAAGAAGTAAATTCAAAACAACATATTACTCCCTAGGATGGAATGTAGATATTTTAAGGGCGTACGTCAACCTTTTGCCACACGCATTGCCTCAAAGCAGTCTCTAAATTTGTGCAAAGAGAGTTGGAAAAATAAAAGGGGAATCTCTAGAGAATGTAAGGAAGAAAATAAATAAAAGGAAAATGCAGATGAAACCTATCGTCGATGGACACGGAACGGGACGGGAAAGCTATCCTCTTCTGACAGATATATTCCGGTAAAGAATTTCCCGAGAGCATTTGCAGTTGTCGTTAGTGGTAATCATATTTTTTTATTTTGCAGTACCACATAGCCAGAAAATATGATTTACTTCTCTCAACAAGTAATTATTATCGTAAACAGAAAATAATACAATTTTATCAGTACATTGAAATTATTTCAATATTTTAATTCGATTAAAAATTATTCAAGTACATAAATCCTTTTTAAAACATTTACAAATTTATCTCCTCGTAAAAAATCATTCGAAAACTAAATTTTCATATTTATTGCTGAAGAACATAAAGAAAGCTGTTGTTTTCTTCAAAACCGTTTGATGGAAAAAGGAATCCGCTTTGCCACTAAGAGGGCAAGGAGCTATGAAATTCGAAACGTCGCTCATTATAAGTCTGAGGTTTTTGTTGAAACTCTGAAGGTGAATATCTCTTCTGTTTACCGAACTATAATCAAGGATGTAATTACAGCTCTGCACAAGAAAGGTCCTCAAGCAAGACATAGGATGTAATAAGGTTTAAAAAAGTTTACAGCTTGAAATACTAAAATCAAAAGCGGGGATGAAAATTTTACTTAATGAAGAACATAGAAAAAACAGGTCTCTGGGGGATGAAAAAATTAAGATAAGTATTGTCTTTTGCAGCCGTCTACCTCTAAAGAAGATGCATGCGTACACTATGAGTCTTATTCGCTTTCTCTTACTTATTTTACTTGAAAACTTTATTACCAGCGCTCGTTTATCGTCCTCCAACAAAGAATTATCAACGCCTAAAATTTCAGTTGATGATCCACTTTAATTCAGACAAGAGACATTCTTCATAGTGGATTATGAAGGTTATTATCTTTATTATTAAGTTATTATCTCTAATTGCATGTCTTCAAGGAAATTTTATTTATTCTTATTTTTATTCATCATCTTGATTGCACTAAGTATTTTTGCAATAGGGTAGTGGAACTAGTTCATCTTATGAAAAAATAGAACATCTGCTTGTCTCTTTTCTAATAACTCCTAAAGTTGATGTTTATTCCTAGTGAGTCTAGTAGCAAATGTAGGTTTTAATGTACCAAGGGAAGTTTCAGGGTGAATATTATTGCCACCCCGCCTTAGCGGAGTGATAATTGATTATGAAAGTAAGGGGAAGAGCTATGATTATTATCAAGTAACATGGTAGTAAAGCTTAAAGATTTTCAAAGAACATTGTGTAACATTCTTTTTCCGAATATTTTAGAGAAATTTAGACTAACCTCGAACATTCCAAAGCATTCTAAAGAATTATAAAATATTTCAGAGTATTCCGATATAGTTGACAACAATCTAAAGCATTCGAAAATAATCTAGAACTTTCCAGAAATTCCTAAAACTTTCTAGAATATTCGAGAAGGTTCCAGGAAAAAATAGGTAAAGCCTAATCCTATGTTCTATAATTCATTACAATATGAAAACTTTTCTTTAACAATGAAAAAAATTTTACAATATTTACTACAAGCTTCTTTATGATGCCGTATATAGATATTTACGATGAAATAATTAATTAGTTTCCATTTAAATTATCTTGTATTATTAGTGTTTTAATCCTGAAGGTCTTACTTTTAGAAATCCAATAAAAGTTATAGGTTTATTGAAATTCCTTTATTTAATAATTTATCGTCATTATTTTTGTGAAAAATCTTCTAAAATAAATTCAATTTAAATATAAACTGACTAAATAGAGTTATGCTGAATATTTCTAGGATTATAAACAAAACCAGGTACTGATTAAATGAGAATTACAGCCTTTGCCTATAACTATTGCCAATAAGAAGCAATTTTAGGCAACATTATTTTTTCTAAAGACACTGTCTAGTTTTACGGAATTTTCCAAATAAAAATAAAAAACAAATGAAATAGATGTTTGTCGGCTATCTCACCCCCTTTTTTCTTTCATTTGGTGTAAAAATAATTCTGCAATTATTCATAAGTTAAACAATATTTAACTCGTATTTTAAGGCATTTGAACGCTGAATAGGATTTTTTCATATAAATGACAAAAGACTTACGTAAAAGAAATAAGTATGATAATAAAGTGATGACCGGCATCACTCAAAATAACTTGACTCTAATTTTGTTCATAATACTACCCTGGAAAGTGAAAAACCACCCTCTCTGGAAGTTTAAAGAATTATAGTTTTCTTTACGTATGTGCCTAAAATCATTTTATTGTTTAATCTGTCATTTTTACACAAATATAATGAAAAATATAGAAGCATTATGCAGCTAAGAAACAAATATATATAAAAAATATAAAAATATATATAAAGTGCCCATTGGTTTCTAATTTTGTGTAAATTAAAATTTCTTTGAATTCAAGTAGAAATATCAAACTGAATTAAAAAAGTCAGTATATAAACGTCTATTTAATACTAAAGTGCAGTATTTTGTTCAAAATGCAATAACGAAAGTAGTGGTAGCCAAAACCGCTCGTTAGCAGAACCCCGGAGGCTCCCATTCATGTGGAGTGTATGAAACCTACTGCTTTTCTCTGCTGTCATACTACTGGATGCCCGACAGATAGTAAATCGCCCTTAATTTCCGTCTAAGGCTCATATTCTATATTCGAATTTTTATCAATAAGGATATATAAATAATAATCGGCTTTTCGGACTACGAGTAGTACAGTAAAAAAGCTTTGATCATGGAATTTGGACAAATTGTAACGCCAATTGATTTTCAAGTCTGAAAAGATTTGGAGCTATATTTACAGCAGTTTTTACAGCAGTATAAAATGGTATGGTAGATTTGTTGGCTTTTTTGAGATGTATCAATTATTCTACTGTCGAACTTTTCATCGCCTTTTACGACCTACTGGTATCATTTTCTGAATTTTCCCACACAAAAATTACTTAGTTAATAGAAATATGTCCAGAACCAGTCACATCCTACTATACTGTAAAGTATACTGATCAAGTGGTTTTAACTAGATTAATACTCTAGATCAAAAGTATTTGATGTTTGAATGTTCGATTTTTAATTGAGTCAGCTTGTATCGATTCACGTTTTCTTGTGATTTTTATGCCCAAAAACTATACCGATACAAGACAAGGTTATAAAACACAGTATGCATGTCTAGTTAATTAAACCAGAATCATGTTTGATTTAAAAAATTTGTATTTCATTTACTCCAAACAAATATTTAAAATGCAAAGAAGAAGAATAAAAAGGGCAGAACAATGGGAGAAATGGCGATGGGAATAAGAAACGAATTTCTCACAGGGAAGAATATGAAAGAGATGAAAGAACAAAAAAAAAATTAATAGTAGCAGAAGTAAAGATGGTTGATGAGAGATGGAAGATAGTGGGGGTATATGTGAACGGTCATATGCAGGAGAAATTAAATGAGATGAAAGAACTGATGGAAGAAACTAGAGAAGAAAATCCAAAGGCAAGATATTGAATGGGGAGGTAAAGCATGATAAAGAAAACGGTAATTGATTATGTAAAGGTAGACGATGAGGTAAGAGGGAAGGTCAAGAAACTAGAGGATCACTTTTCCATAATAGTGACATTAGAGGAGGACAACAGTAATAACAATATGGATATAAAGGAAACAAAGGTAAAAAGAGCAGAAAGAGGAGATTGACCAATAGGGCGAAAGGAACAGTATAAGGAAAAGGTCAGGAATATCGAAATGGAATGTAAAAAGAAGGAGGAACTCAGAAAGGAATTAACAAAATAAGGAAAAGGGAAAAGCAGTGGAGAATAGTATAGAAAATAATAGAGGGAGTATACGCAGTTGTGTGACAAAAAGAAAGAGGAGGAAGGAGAAGGAAAAGAGTAAGCGAGGACATTGGGATGGTAGAATAGAAAACATGTTTCATGGATTTGTTAGGAGAGGTTGAGAGAAAAGTTAGGAAAGGAGGAAAATATGGTATAAAAGGAGATGAGGAAGAGGACATAACAAGGGAAGAAATAGTTAAGGTGTTAGGAATAATGAAAGATGGAAAGGCACCTGGTATATATGTGATTCCGAATGAAGTCTCGAAATATGGAAGGACAGAACTAAAAAAATGGGCGGGGATAATGTGCAATAGAGTATGAAGAGGAGAGGGCTTGCCAGTGTTATGAAATGAAGGAGTAGTGGTACCCATAGTGAAAAAAAGGAAAAGGATAGGAGGTTAAAGATTATAGGGAAGTGACGCTAATGCCAACATTGTATACAGTGTATGTAACTGTTTTTTCTTTGAGAGACTGAAGAAAGAGTTTGATGCAAAAAAGATAGAAACACCAAATCAGATATGGTTTAAAAAAGGAATGAGGGCGATGGACAGCATATATGTTCTGAATTATCTTATAAATAGAAGGATAAAAAGGGAGAAAAGGACAATTACGGCAATGTTCGTGGATATGTGTGTGGTAATGGTAAGCGAGCAAGCAGAAGAGATTTTCTGGTTAGTGAGAGGTGTAAGGCATGGATGTCCTCTGAGTCTAGTTTTATATAATATATTAATCTTAGACTTAGGAGAGGAAATTAAATAGAAAGTATGGAGAGGAGTTAGGATGGGAAAAGAAAAAATATATACACTGGCATGCGCAGACGATAAAGTGTTGATGGCAGGGGATAAAGAAGGGATATTTGAGATACAGCTTGCAAACAAATGGAGATCACGGAGCTCACATAAGAGAAGGGATAAAAAAGTGGCAGGGATAATGAAACATATATTGTATTGATGTATTGATGATCTTATGTACGCTTTTGCATGGATATGTGTGCAAAAATGGGCACGTGTCTTTACTGAAGGGTTCACGTGTCTCTCCTGATTTATGTCTGTATATGAACCTCTGAAATATTTGGATACAATGTGCAAATTTTATTGCAGTGGCATATGGAGGTTTTAGTCTAGTATAGAGAACCAGCCTCTTATGTCACTTTTATTGATATTAATGCGCGGATTTCATAGAATTCTTCTAATTTTAGCTTTGTGCAGAACTTTCAAAAAAGGATACGTAGTCTGTAAATGTCAATGCGATTAATGGTAATGTAAGGTGTTTTTGGAAATAGCCTTGCTTTGTTTACAGAGTACACGTGCTCCTAGAATGGTCGTTACAGCTAGACCCAGAGATTAACAGGATTTGTATAGGAATCCACTGCAGCTTGACCATTATGATTGTACATATTTTTACGAGCCGTAAACTAGAGTTATGAACTGGGGACGCAACGCAGTTGCTTGGAGATTAGATGAGCCATTATCGATTTTATAGTGTAGCCCAAACTATGAATACAATGCTATACGGTTAATTATAGCTAATAAATTAATATTTACACAGTCTTGGGACGTCAAACTGTACTTCATGTGATTGTTCCTGTCTGCAAAATGCATCGATTAACCTATTTACTAACCTTCTATGTCTTTTCTATGACCTGCAAACAGGGATTTATGAAGTTTAATAAAAATGATTTACTTTTTTTATAGAAAAATATTTCTAATACTTAGAATATAATACAACTGTAACGGAAATTGTTTCTTGCAACAAGACACATTAAGGGACCCTTTAGCAGACTCGGTGATTTTCATGAAAAAGGTTTTTGATAAATCCGAAACATCAAGTTGAAAAATATTTAAACTGATAGTTTTTTTTAAATTTTTGCCATATTAAAAATATTCCCTCTGTATAGAGTAAGTTTGCTTCTTTTTGTAAGCAATTTTATTTGAGTCCTGTCACCCATCTTCAAATTTTCCATCATTCCAAAGTAGGGTCAACTCTGCTAAATGTCGATCAATCTACTCAAATGATCACACTAGGCCAACTGTTTGTGTTGACTATTGGCCGAACGCACGCTATCAGGGTTGGGACAAGTATTGCCGACTCTGAGGCTCGGACAAGTGGGGCCAATAGTCGGGACCATTCTCTGACTGCCATCGCAGCATTGGCTGACTAAAGTCGACCAAATACCCTCGCTTTGATCGCTGGCAAATCGTTCAAAAAAACTCTCAGGTTCCTATTGTTGTTAAATGGATACTTTGTTTCTAACATTTTTTAAATGGTGGCTACTCTTATTAAATTTCGAAATTTTTGTAAAGGATTATTTCGCGAAATATTGATCTAATTTCATTTTTTTTAAAGTGTACTTCAATCACGTTACAAAACTGCACATTTTAAGCCGTAAAACAACGTCCTATCATTATTTCATTCCAAGATGATATGTTTGTGGAAAACGGACCTTAAAGAGCGTCTGTGAATATTTTCAGATTTTTAAGACGTCCAACTCACTTTGGGGAGCCTCGAAAGTCGAGGCCACAAAAAAGTGCCTCCAAAACCTTGTTTTTCGGACTAGAATTTTCTGCGATTTTTTTTTTAACGATTTGCCAGCGATCAAAGCGAGGGTCGCGTACTTTTGACGCAGACTATAGGTTGGACCGACACAAGTTTCTTATAAATATAAAAGGTGACCCAACCCTTTTGCCGATTTTTAGCCGCAAAAGTCGGCCCATAGTAGATACACGAATTGCAGCCGTATTTTTGCTTTACATTACACATTACCCAATCAGGCTTGACTAAAATTTTTAATATATTATTCAAAGGATGAGTTGATGATGTTCAAGGGATGCTCATTTCCAGAGTAATCATTGTTCGAGAAAGATATTTTGCCCTAAGTATATGTACACAAGGTATATTTGGTAAACGGAAATATTAAAGTTCGAGATTGAAGAAGAGCAACTCGATCCTTCATATAAGGAGCCCCCTGATGTCAAAAAAATCTATATAAGCGACTAAGTGTAGCGTATGAAATTACTTATGGGGATTGAATGGCAAGCACCATTCAAATTGATTTTTTGATTAATTCCAAAAGATTGACCATATACGGAGGATATTGTCTGATTTAAAAACCAATTTCATTAAAAAATTGTATGATACTAAGAAATATTATTTACACTAATAAAATCAAAGTATGCCCTCGGATATCAAACCGTTGCATAGCATTCCGATTATCAAATTCAGATAAACTTCTGCGGATCTAGAGATTCTCAAGGGAGAGTTGGGATACGTGGGCGTCGTTTCTGATTGGCAGGACCAACCGAAATACGGAAGTCATTCTTAGCGCGCACTTTAAAATTTAAATTTCTTTTCTTTTTTCTTTGAAAACAAATACTTAATAATAAAATGTTCTATATCTATTAAAAATTATTTCAAACTCAACTTACCGCATTCTGCAACATTCTTGTTTAAATAAAAAAGATGTTACGGTGGATGAGAAAATTTTAAAAGCTAAATATGTTGGATTGAAATTCTAAAATTGGGTTTGTACATTTTACTCACTAAATAGTAGAATTAAATATGTTTTAGCTCTATAATACATCTATAAAAAAATAAGTATCATTATAGAGCGAAAAAGTATGCAACTCTGTAGATATTTTATGAGTAAAATGGAAAAATTTAATTTCAAGGTTAGATTATTAATCCAATTTAATTGTCAGAGAAAAATTTTTTGGCCGTTTCACGATTGACAGCAAACAACTTTGAGTTAAGGTTAGTCCTTACGCATGCGTTGTCAAGCATATATTCAAATGTTGTGATGACTTCCGTATTGTGGTTGGCCCTAGTCGAGTGATGGGGGTTCACGTGTCTCAACTGTCGATAGAGGATCTCTATGCAGATCCAAAATACATTTTTTCAAAACTTCAGTTATATTTGTCGAGCAGCAGTTGTGGTACGTTTCATTGAAAAAAGATCAATTTTCAACTAAAATGTTGAATCATTAATTGGAATAGTAAAATTTTTGTTAAAAAAATTAATTTTCTACTACAAAATCAATTTTTTAACCAAATAGATTAAGTTTTAACTAAGAAGATTAATTTTCTTCCAAAAAACACGAATTTTCAACAAAATACATAAATTTCTAAGAAACTAGTTCAAGTTTTGGATAAAAAGATCCATTTTCAACCATATTTTGAACTAAGTAGTTGCATTTCCAAACCAAAAAATATGAATTCTAAACGGCAAATGTTTGAATTTTCAAACAAATTTTTGAATTTTTAACTAAACAAATATCAATTTTCCACCAAAAATGGAATAGTTAAACTTTAAAACAAATTAATCATTTTTTATGTCAATTTTATTGTTTACTGGTCTAAAATCAATATTTTTTTGATATTGATTATTTAAAACTTGTGACAAAATGCTTTCTCGCTCCGCTGGGATTAGAGCAATATCAAAAAATTATTTATTTTAGACCAGTAGACAAAAAGTTAACTTTCAAACAAATAGTTGAATTTTAAACCAAAGAGTTGAATTTTGAACCAAAAAGACGAATTTTCAACAAAATAAATAATTTTAAGCCAATAACAACAAATATTCTACTCTAGAAATGATAATTTTTTGTTCCAAAAGAAATGATTTAGACATACCTAGATCCGATTCCCACTTCTGAAAGATGTGCAACTTCCTAGGAGTAACACAGAATGTTCTAGAAAATGTTGAATTTCAAGGTAGAAGAAAAATGAAAAATTTTCTTTATTGGGCTAATATAAATCTCAATGGCTCTAGACATTATTTTGTTATCCTCAGTAATTATTTCTCTAGATTTACGTAGTTTCCTACAAAATGTGGAAAATGTCATCGAAAGCTCAGTTTTAAAATTTCAGTGTGCATATAGAATTTCATGATTTGAATTGGCATGCATAAAAATCTGTATAAAAGCATTGCACACGAGTCTAATCAAATTGTGGAATAAAATTGTTTATCTGGCGTTTACTGTGAGCGGTTCTAACAAAATAGGATTCAAAACGAACCCCTGAATAAAACTCAAAAACTCGTGGATTACTTGAATTATTTCTTCAATCAAAATTAGATATTGCTACTATAATAATATATAATAATATATAATAATATACAAAAATTGTTACTATAACTTTTGGTTGAAACTAGACGTCGAAAAATATTTTTAAAAACAATCCATACATGCGACAAAAAGAAAATAAATATTGCAACTTTCTAATGAAATAATAGTGTAATATTTATTTCTCCTCGTGTACTTTTTAAATATAAATTCGCAACTGGAAAAATTGAATCGCAGCAATAAAAATAATTATTTTTAAAGTGGAAAACTTAAAAAGTGAATAAAAACATATGAAGTTATATCTATAAAATAAAGAAAGCAATAAAAAATATGAAAAATATGACCTGATAAGCAGAGAACGTATTCCTGATAGTGACGCATTACAGGTCAGGAATATCAAAACTGGCAGCCATCTCATCGATTTTGATTAAACTTAGTGAAGTTGTAGTACATTGTAACTTATGTTTGTGGCCAAAAGATTTTCGAAAATTCTGAAAGCTATACCTTTTTGAAATTTGAGGCCAACTTTTCTTTAAACTGCAATATTTCCGACAATTGTTTTTCGGATTCTAATGAAACTTATAGGTCCTATTTAATAAATCTCCTCCAGAAAAAATCTCGAAATCTCTCGAATCATCTCGAAATCTATTGAAGTATCTCGAAATCTCTCGAAATCTATCGAAATATCTCGAAATCTATGGAAGTATCTCGAAATGTCTCGAAATCTATCGAAATGTCTATGATAAACCCTTCTGTAAAAATTATTGAAAATCCGTACAATGTATGCTTAATATAAAATCTCTAAACGATATTGTTGTTTTCTATTCTAACGATTTTCTAGAATAACGCTTTTGGTCAGGCTTGCTTATTGTAGGCCGCTCACTCAACAGTACTGTGCTTTTGTGTGTGATGCTAATTGAGTCGCCTTTATCTGCGCATGTTTGGATTGTAGTATAGTTGATTGGCTGTAGTGCGCGCCTGTATGCGAACTAGAGCCAATGACCACCGTTCAGTTCAAGCATGCGCAAGTATTTTGGGATCACTGTTGTGAATAATAATCGAATCGAATTGTAGTTCGAGTTCGATAATACGACAACGTGTTTCTTTCTTCGTATT
>CAKNWU010035581.1:0-15523 GCA_932072015.1 Andricus quercustozae
GCGAATAGTGATGCTATAAATGGCATCTGGCTGAGGTGTCTTACACGGTGACAGTGCCGATCTCCCTGGAATTCGGGGTGCGGAAAATAATTTAGATGGAAACACGATTACGAACCGGCGAAAGGCTCATATTGAGTGGACGAATCAACTCAAGGATGACTTGCTAGAATTCTACGAATCCAGCTTTGTCCCTGTTCACGGATGCTATATTGCGCGTATGCACACTCTGTGGTGCCAAAAACACCCAGAGATTTAGCACGTTTCGCATCAGTCTTTGCGAAGTCAAGCTGACTACCTCTCGAAAACTGGATATGCACGCAAAGCGCTTCTCCAACCGTTGTATGAACAAGCCTCACCCTGTATCTACATGGGCGCTCTGTATCCGTGCACTCTCCGTGTTTCTCGGTTGATCGGAGCTCGGGGTGCAGGCGGCCAACGGTTTTGGTTACTTTGCGCGGAGATCAAATGTCCATAGGCGTCCACTAATGATTCGCAAGATGGCTATCGCCGCGCCAGTTTTCAATTGTTTGAAGGGAAAACGTCAAATTTTTTCAAAATTGTGAATTGTAATCATAACCTGTAGTAAAAGTGAGATACAAGTTTTGCAGAATGGGAGAGCAAGAATTGTGTACCCGCAAACTTAATTTCTTGCAAGGATGATATTGTTTTATTTTTAAACTGAAAATTGAATTGTTTATCGCAACCCGCAGTGAAGCCTGGTTCAATGTTGCATCTATTTTGCAAAAACGCAACGTTTTGCTTTCAAAACTGGCGCGGCGACAGCCATCTTGCGAATCATTAGGGGCCGCCTAGGGACATTTGATCTCCGCGCAAAGTAACCAAAACGATTGGCCGCCTGCACTCCGAGGTCCGATCAACCGAGAAACACGGAGAGTGCACGGATGCAGATAGCCCATGTAGATACAGGGACAGAAAAGAAGAGGAAGCGACATTAGGACGTACCGCGGAAAGGAGGCACCTTCTGACAGATGATCGCCATTTCAGGACAAGGAACATTAACATCCTGGTTCCTCCTAAGCCCCAAGATGGTAGTCCGACCTCTTGATCATCAATTTTTCAGTTTATGGTGCGGCGAGATCTTTGGCTGATACAAATCGAAGGCTCAAACCGACTACGGATTAAAAGACCAAAAGATGCTTGCATCAACTGAACAAGTAGACTAGATGGGCAAGATAGAATGCATCCTTTGTTCAGTGTGTGATTGACTACATAACATTTAGTAGGACGTTTACGGAAAGGGTACGAAAGTTAGCCCAAGTTCTGAGGATTTGCCATCACACACTGAACCAGTTAAAGCTGCTGACAATCAAGCAGCATATTGTTGACAAAATACGGGGGTTATCTGACGCAAGAAGGAGAATACACAAGAGGGAGGGATGGGTCAGGGAGAATCAACCGTTTCTTTCTGACCCATCGCGCCCCTTCAGCAATCTCCCTGTTTCTGCTAAAAAAACACTGAAAATTCCATCCCCTTCAAGGAGCATTGCGACAATCTCATAACGCCTGAGGAGGGATGTCCATCAATATCTGCCGAAGAGGTGGAAAAAAGCACTCAGGAGCACGAAGAACTTTTCCGCTGCAGGTCCAGATGGTATCAAGAATTTCTGGTGGAATAGGTTTACTTCCACGCACCCACGTCTATCCCGCATTTTCATCTCATATTTAAAGTCGGAGACATCCCTTCCTCAGTGGCTGGTGTAAGGACGCATGATACTCCTACCGAAGAAGGGCGACTTATCCAACCCAGAGAGCCCACCAGCGCGTCTTATCGATGGCCTGGATGGACTAACAGAAATATTCAGATTCAACCTCTCATAGACTTATCATCTATCTGTTGGAAAGCTTGAAGCCTCCTCAACACATAGTGGATGCATAGAGAGATCAATGCTCTTTTGGAAATTTAGACGTACTATCTCATATCGAAATTATCGTGTGACAATGCAGAGCGTCATCTTCCAGAGGGGCGTCTTTCAAGGTGGCACCATGAGCCTTCTGCCAATATCTTTCGCACTAAGCAATTCTCCTGGGTACTTCTGTGGCGACACTAATCATCGCGAGCATGAGATCATTCACTTATTTTATATGGATGACCTGATGATCTATGCTTTTAGTCAAAGATAAGTTAAGAGTGATTTAAAAATCCTCGAGGGGTACACAGGAGAGGTTGGAATGGACTTTGGGTTGGACAAGTGTGTCAAGATTCATCTAAAGCGAGGACGCATAACTGGCGTTCCCGGGGACCCTGAGCTTGTGGATATAAGTGTTATTAGACACAATAACACTGGAGACACCTATACAAATCTAAGCGTGCCTCGAAGTCGCATTCAGGACGTAACATCAGTTAAATCTGCCGGCGTTGAACAAAGTATCTGCAACTAACATGTTTACTCTACTCGTTTGGGGTGGTTCAATGGACAAAGATAGAGCTTTCGGCCCTTGATGTCGCCACAAGTAAGATCATGCATATGCATAAGAGCTTGCATATCAATTCGTCCGTTCCGCGATTATACATCTCACGCCGTCAAGGCGTACGCGGACTTCTGAATCTTCAATGTCTTCATACCCGATTTGTTCTAAGTACAGCTTACATCGCTGCGAATGATAGAGATCCTCTCCTAAAAATGGTAAGGGAACACGAGATGATTGCAAAGGAACGTTCCTTTACAAAGACACAGAGCAGGCGGCTGAGACCCTTGGCCTGAATTTTAACATCAGAAGTGAGGAAAGTCCATCTAGATGTTTCACTTCTAAAAGCCAAAGTGAAGAAATCAGAGGTTGAAAAATGTCACCAAGAGCTACTCGACAAGAAAATGCACGGAAACTTTCACAGAAATGTAGAAAAGCAGTCCTTGTCGAAGGGGCAAACTTATACTTTCCTCAGATCATCAGGGCTTAATTCAGGTACAGAGGATTTTATTTTCGCATGCCAGGACGGTGTCATTTCCAACTTAGCATAACGTGACCGCATTTTATGTCAAGAAGTTCCCAGCGATAGGTGCAGAGCATGTCATGCACACGCTGAGTACCTAGAACACATACTATCGGGGTGTCCCACCCACGCAGGAACGACGTATATCTGCAGACATAATGCGGCGCTAAGAGTCACTCTTACGGTTTTCGATTTTACGGACAGCAGTCTACGTTGCACATTCGAGGCCTGACATTGTTCTCCAAGACTTCGAGAAACAAACTATATTCGTGATCGAATTCTCGGCTCCGTCCGAATACAAAATCACTGCCAATGAGAAAGAAAGGAAGGAGAGGTATCAAGACCTTAAAAGGGAGCTGCAACGAATGTACCCAAAATATTCGATGCAATTGATTGTCCTTGTGATATGTGCTCTCGGAGGTGCGAAACTATCACTGGTTCGTAACCTCAAAGCCATACCCGCGTGCCAAAAATATGCGAAGGCACTTCAGAGATGGATGCATGAAGCTGTCATCCTTGGGTGGCTTCGTGTCCTTAAGACACACGAGGGTTTCGCCGGCCTGTCGTTATGATTTCATCGTGTCCTGTGACCACCCATCTCACGGTTATGAGACGTGGTCATAAGTGTGATTTACCACGGTCCTACTGGGAGCCGGTGTCATTTTTAGATGGCAGTTGTTCTCAGTGCGACCCTGCGGTATACTGGGGCGTTACATAATGAAAGGAGAAACAGAACTTATGCCGATTTACGGAATCTGCAACCGCAAGGACAAGAGACACTTGATCCAATTTCACGTGACCAGACATGTAAATATATATCTAATCCAGGTATCAGGCCAAGCGATCAAACCTGTTTCCGTAGGGAGGGACAGACGAATGCTTTATACATCGACTATAGGCAGACATGTACGGGGCATCTTACGTACAATAGGGTCGTAAGTCAGCCGTACAGTAGGGGCGTAGATCAGCTGTACAGTAGGGGCGTAGATCAGCCGCACAGTAGAGGCGCAGATCCGTTATACAGTAGGGACATAGATCAGTCATCCAGTAGGGGCGTAAATCAGCCATACGGTAGGGGTGTAGATCGAATGTAAAATAGGGCTGTAGATCCACCATATCATAGAAATGGTAAAAACCTATCACAAATTGCGAGGCAATGGAATGTTGCGTTTACTGGCAAGGGTGAAACAAGTGTCATTACATTTTTAGATAGGGTCGAGGAAGGTAGGGCTGTCGATTCTTTAAATCAGGAGGAACTTTTATTGGCAATGCCCTTCCTCCTCGATGGAATAGCAATGGTCTGGTTTAGGCATAATAGACATTTATGGAGATCTTGGACACAAATTAAGTATGATTTCTGCACAAAATTTGGGGATATTAATTATCAGGTGCGGCTAGAAGAGCAGATAATCACGCGTAGACAAGGCCCAGAGGAGACTAGTGTAGACTACCTCACATATGTGATGGGCTTGCACCGTCCCTGCCCGCGTTCTATTCCTCTTGAAGAGCAATGAGATAGGGCCGACCGCAATATGCGTTACCAGATCAGGTGCGCGATTGTGACTATTATAATGAGTTGGCGGCATTAGCACAAGATTACAAGCGTTCAGCCGCTAAAGAAGATGAGGACACGTTACCACCAAGACCGAAGGACACTTTTCTTCTGGAATATACCTATCGTTCAAGTAGAAACACAACGGTCAAAACCCGTGATAAAAAACGTAACGAAATTTCAGTGGCGGCTATTGCTATCAATTAACCAAAAAAGGATTCCGGTGACGAGGATCTAAAGAATCAAATTAAATCTATAGAATCCCTATTTAAAAACGATAGGCATAAGAAGGATAGCGCAAACGCTAACCAAATGTCGAATGTTGTCACAGATTTAGTGAACCAGATTAAAGAACTAAAGACACAGAGTCAAGGTTGTGCCGACTCTAGCAGGGGAGCTGTAGAATCCTAACAAACAGATAGGAACGATTGGGACAATAGCAATAGCAATACTAGACTAGAGGAAAAGGGCCTACCACAAGACATGCACGAAACTATTTACAACAATGTCGCCAGTTCTGCCGCTTTACGAAGTTCAGGAGGCGTGCACTGAAAGAGTTCACTTCCGTCGGAATCTGACATTTTTTCAATGTTCGATACTATCACATTGATTTAACTATATTGAAGAAAACCGAACAAACGCTTGACAGCATTCAGAAATAAGGTCATAAAAGCCGGTAACCTCTCCGCCGCTAGGTGCGCTATAGTTGCTCAAGTCAAAGTTGCGGGAAAATTTAAATTGTATAAATGAAAAATTACTTTTTTAATACAGATTAGTCATAAAAGTTTATAGTTTACTCATAAAAAAATGTTATCAGTTTGAAAAGATAAAATTTAATATTTTAAGTACTGATTAGTTTTTATAGCGTATATATTTCTGCACTTTAAGTCGCGAGACGAGCGCGCTTCACTTGTCGCGGAAAACATCGACCTATTTCCGTCTTTATCTAACTATCTTCCTTTCACTTATTGTGAAAATGTGGAATGCTTACGAAAGCATTCCTCATTTCGTACGTTCTTTATTCGCATCGTTCGAAATGCGCCACATTACACACAGATCATAAGTACGAAAACACGCCATTTTCATGACAGTGTTCTAAAAAATGTTTTAACTGCCTAAAGTTAGGTCATGTGTTTCGTTTTTGTAAGGAGAAGAAGCGTCTTTTCAACTTTGGTGCGAGGCCGACGGAGTTGTATGAAGGGAGAGGTAAAAATGTAAGTCTAAGGGAAACGAGGAGGGGAGGAAAAGTCAAGACCCCTAGTTCCTCCGAGTCAAACGAGGGCACACTTAAATTGAATACAGAAACTCCGCCTGCTCCAAAACTCTTGATTATTATCATAGCCCCATCGTTCTCTAAAACGTATAATAATGTAGTGGTACAGAGGGGACTTTTCATCCATAAAAAGGAGGTCTCGAAATTAGATAGAGTACTCGGGGTTAATAAGATGACCGAGGAACCGGTCGAAATCACCAAGTTGGTCGAACCACCAGATAGTGCATCAAGTCGCTTTAAGTTTCCGGCTGTGGTAGAGACCTAAACTCCTCAGAGATGGAAGAAAAGTGGGCAGCTCGAAATTGTACCTTGGAAAATTATCTGGCCGCCAAAGAAATCGCATTGTGCGGCGTGTTCGAAATAGAGGATAAGGCTACGCAAATGTTTGCAAAAATCAAAATTGGGTCGGAAGAGATAATTGCACTTATTGATGGGGGTCATTTCGATCATTCTTGCAGGAGGGTTTGGGTAAACGGCTAATGATCAAAGTAGGGCGTAAAATGATTGATCCGAAAGCAAAAGTAATGCGAGTTTCTTTTGTTATTGCGAAAATCCCTCGCTCCGTTCTCTGCATGTTTAGAATTTCAGGTTATCCAGGCCACTCTCCCAAATGATGAGTGAGAACCGGAAGTAGGGAATAATTTTCCCTTGTGTAGGATAAACTTTCCAGTCGAGAATTACTCTCTTTAGTATAAAACGGTATAATCGAATCGTCTTTTAAATCTTTTTTATTTTTTGGAATTGGCCGGATTTGTACGGGTTTAATTATGCAGTTTCCCAGTCGATCCTGAAAGGAGTTGAGAAACGCCGTTTTAGCTTTGATGCAAACTATTTAATTGGTTTTGATCATAACTATTACAGAGAAACTTAATTCACTTGCCGGGAAAAAGAGGGAGAACAAGGAAGTGAAAAGCTGCCTCACAAAAGTTTTCACCGACACAATTGACAGGGTCAGAAAAGGAGGGTATGGACCTATATCAATAATGAAAATGTTGATGTTCCAGATAAAAATCATAAGAACAATATTCAAAGTTTCTATCTATATTAAGGGGAGGGTATGTTTTGTAAACATTTTTTTATTCTTTTTTTATTCATGAATATACAGCATCTGAAAAAAGTTGTACTAAACTTTTAGGGCATTTGGAGCAAAACAAATGAAGATATAGCGATTAGACAACAGCTGCTCCGAGTCGCTACGCACTGATTTTGTAAAGCTGCGTTTTTCGTTAGAGTTTTAACGTGTTATAAATTTTTGAGTAACTGAGAAAAAAAAGGAGTAGGTCACGGTTGAGCGATCCCAAAAAAATTGTACCGCCGCACATACGTAAGGAAGGTACAGTTGAAGGTACAGTTGAAGCTCTTGCTACATTAGTGAAGTGTGGTGTCTGTGCAGGAAATGTATCATTCCAGTCTTGCAAAAAGGAAGGCCTAGGTTTTAAAATAAAAGTTACGTGCGAGCATTGTAAAAATCCTCGTTACGTTTCGTCGAGTGAAAGAATCGAATCTGGTGGATATGAAATCAATCGTAGATTCATTTTCGCAATGCGTGTGTTCGGTTTAGGCTTAGCCGGCTGTGAAAAATTCTGCGGGCTTATGGATTTATCCAGTTCATTTTTGACGAAATCAACCTATAACACGTACATCAATAAAATGTGTAAAAGTGTAAAGAAAGTGGCAAGTGCCTTATTTGCTTTTGCCATCAAAGAAGAAAAAGAAGCAACGTGCAAAGGGAATAATATTGCAGAAACATCCGAATTAACTGTAACAGGAGACGGTACATGGAAAAAGCGAGGATTTTCTTCATTGTATGACGTTGTGAAATTTCGAAGAACAAGTTAGGCAGTGCTGAGATTGAAGAGTGGTATGAAGAGCATACAAAGAGTGGACAATGCAAAGCTAATCACATCGGAGCAGCTGGCAATATGGAGGTCAATGTTATTCTATCTATGTTCAAAGCTTCAGTTGCGTACGTTTTCCAAACTATATCGGGTATGGTGACTCAAAAAGGTACAACCGGCGTCATCAGGGATAAACCTTACGGTGAGAATTTTTCGATCAACGGGAAGGAGTGCATTGGACACGTCCAAAAACGGATGGGTACACATTTGCGGTACACGTTAAAGGAAAGCTCACGGCCAAAATTATCGATAAACTAACCGTATATTATGGCTTAGCTATTCGTCGCAACCATGATTCTGTGGAGAGCTGCTGCAGTAGCAAATGAATTGCGGACATTCAAACACAGTTATACTGCACTTCCTAGTGATGTTTTCAGTGCTATCAAACCTATCTACGAGGACTTAAGCAAGGATGCTCTTCTGCAGCGATGTGTCGGCGGATTTACCCAGAATAACAATGAAAGCTTGAACCAACTAATCTGGAAAATTTCGCCGAAATCAGTGAGTGGTACCGCGGTTTTGGTCGAAATTGCAGCGAATGCGGCAGCTTGCACATTTAATGAAGGATGTTTTGCTTTGCTAACTATGATTAAAGAGATGCAAATCAAATCTGGACCAAGCGCTCACACATGGTCGAGTTCGCCGAAGACAAGAGGAAAAAGATGTCTTGGACATCCTGAATGAAAGCGCTACACTGTATGGACATGGCATCGACGATTCTGGGTAAGTATAGAGCGAGAAAAAGAAAATAATTCTGATTTTTACTGTTTAAAACTTTAAATCGATTTTCTCGCACTTCACGTTTTCAAAGCCACTGTACCGATCCTATCCAAAATTGGTACATTACTTCTGTGTATAAATTATGAGGTAACCCTGTCGAGTTTTTTTTTTAATTTTTTATTATTTTTCATTTTACAATAACAATTTGACCCATTTTTAAAGCAAAAATCGCGTTTTTCGCTTTCTAGTGTTACCAAAGATTGAAAAATTAGTAAAAAAAATGCTCTACAGGGTTACCTGGGGAAACTCATAAAATAACAAAAACAATTTGATTTTTTAATTTCAGATGATCGAGTGCCGAGAAACGACCTCCACCGCAAAACATCTTTTTTTTTTAGACGTCTCCGTAGATTGGCTGCCAGCGGCTTAGTTTGTGATATTTTTTACAGATTAAGTGCAAAGGAAGGACTACTGAAACTCGAACACCCTACAAAACTCCTCATATGGTATCTGAAAAAAGTAATATTTTACAAAGACGTATTATTTTTAATAGTTGTTTAATGAACTAAATTAAAGTAAAGTTTAATTCAAATTGAAAAATCGTCAAACTTAGCTTAATTTTTCACTGGGAGGTTCGTATATGTGCACAACAGTGGCTCTCATTAAAAGAGAAAATTGTAAATAAAATAATTGTTCTTTTTCAAGAAGTATTTGGCTTTGTCTCCGCTTTGTCAAAGACAACGAAGTTTCAAACTTAGGGCTGAAACGAAATTCAACAACAAAAATGGCGGATCAAATATGGTATAATTAAAGTTGGAAAAATGTAGGCAAGTTTACAAAATTGTCAATATTTATGTTTTCGAGGGCTCTAAATCCAAATCTGACGTCAGAATTTCAAAATAAAGAATTTCGGATCCAATATGGCGCAACAAAAATTCATATTTGGGCAACTTTAAAAAATAAGCCATATTTACGTTTCCGAGGTCACTGAATCCAAATCCGATAATAAATATTACAAAATTAAAAATTAAAAATGATAGGTCGGATTTAGTGAAACGAAAATCGAAAAATAAAATGCATTTGTTACATTATTTCGTGAAGTTTGTCGCCAAAGATTATGTTCGGGGTAACAGGATTATGTTTGAAACAAAAGAAAGCCTTCTTAACCCTTACAACTATAATTTTATCACTTGACGTGGTCGGAGATTATATTGATAATTACACTGTTTAAATACAAAAATATTGTATATAAATTGTTCCTGCAGAATCATTCAAGGTGAGTTCTTTTTAAGCTTCAATATGATTTTCAAATGTTTTTTGCATAATAATGTATAAATAATGTTAAAATGAAGAACAATTTTAATTACAGATTGTAATTTTTACTCTTTTGTTTTGCTTCTTCGACTTCTTGTTTATAATTTTTTACGTTTTTAACAACAAAACTGTAATTGCTATCAGCATGAGTAACCGAAAATGTGTAAAAAAAGGCAGTTGGTCGACCAAATAAAAAAATCACGAGTGCTTCCGAACAGCGGAAGAAAGCGAATTGATATTAGCAAGGCCTCCTGCAGTTTACGATATAGGCGAGCGCTCGATCTACTAAAATTTTCGGAAAATGACTCTGAGCTTCTAAAATTGGCACTAAACATATATGAAAGGAGACAAGTTTTGTGAAGCAGAATTTTCAAGTGAAGAAGAAAATGAAGGTGAATGCAATGAAGTAAGACATTTAGGAGAAAGTGCCTTAGCTTTCTACTTATTATTAGAAAATAATTTGAATAAGAACTTCTATAAAGAATTGGTAAAGGATTGTCTATCCAGAAAGTGTAAATTGTATCCATGCTATGGTAAACTTCGCGAAGCTATGATAGAGTGTGAACTGAAAAATGCAATGAACTTAGCATTTCTGAAATTGAAATTATAGTTCCCTTACAAAGAATCTTAAACAAAACCGCTCAACGATTATGTGATGCTGTTGCTGTGGAGTGGGAGAATTTGCGGAATTTGCCATTGTTCGTTACTTTGCGTTTTGATAGTTCCTCAGCACATCTTAACTCTCAGCAGAAGTGCGTTGATCCAAATTCCGAAAATTCTGAACCGCAAAACTCACTTTTTGCCAGCAGCTTCATCGTCATTCAATTGAAAAGCAGTTGTTTCGAAAGTACTGGAACTACAGCAGACTGAGTAAAGCAAACGAAAGTCTTTCTCTAGCACCAGAGAGTAGATTTCTTGAAGGAATTCAAATTCTTGGAAACCAAATCGTATATTATCCAGAACATTTTCAGAACTAAATGTGGAAATTTATTGATTACCTTGAAAAATGTTGGGGTAAAAGAACTAAAGTTTTATGTAACGGCGATTGCCCATGCCGGACCAACAATCTCGCTGAATCGCTCAACCACAGACTAGGAGTAAAACTGGGCCACTTATATATGCGTAAATTTGGAAATTGACTGGCATGCATAAGTATTCTATCCGTGATAGTTAACAAGGAATGACAAAGTAGGTCGCGGATAGAAAAGAATAGGTTGCCGGATAGACAATTATGGATTAAAACGGATAGAAAATATAAATATATTGCTTACCCGTTTCAATCCATGTTTTTCTAATTTATATTGTGGAGGACGGATTAAAGAGAATAAGCAATGATTGGCACGGATTAAGATTCTAGCAGTGTTATATAACGAGAAAAATCAAAGTAGGTCGCGGAAATACAAGGATAACGTGAGGGATAGAAAATTTTCGATTAGAACGGATAGCCAATTCTTTCCATGGAGAAAATATTAAAGAGGATATGTTTTGATTGGCACAGATAAGTATTCTGTCCGTGACAGTTAACAAGGAATGTAAAGGTAGGTCGCGTATAGAAAAGGATAGGGTGACGGATAGGAAATTATGGATAAGAACGGATAAGCAATATGTTTTGTGGAGAACGGATTAAAGAGGATAGGTAATGATTGGCACGGATGAGTATCGTATCCGTGATAGATATTAACGAAAGTCAAAGTGGGTCTCGGATAGACGAGGATAGGGTTGCGGATAGAAATTCTTGGATTAGAACGGTAAGAGAATACATTTTTTAGAGAAAGGATTAAAGAGGATAAGAATGGATTAAAACGAATAAATTGTTAATCCATGATAGGTGACGAGATCAAATCTAAGTAGTTGGCGGATAGATAAGGATTGAGTCGCGGATAAAAAATTAAGGATTGAAACTGATAGGTATAGAAATGGATAGAAATGCACAAAAACGGATGCAGAAGGATTAAAATGGATAGTTAAGCCGGATAAGATTATTATTCAAACGGATAGATGTACATCCAACGGATACAATCGGATTGAAGAGTATGAAAAAGTATTCAAACGAATAAAGTTTCAATCCGATTACTTCCAGCAGGGCTGTTACAAATAGTCGTTAAGGATGAAGAAATCCGATTAGATGCACTATTACGTGGACGCATGGTTGGAGAATTCATGAATCCCCGAGACGTACTAAGAGACAACACAATCGCAAGTGCCCAAAGACAGGTGGAAAAGGGCGGGTAATGAAAACTAAATTCCTGTGAAGAAACTAGTAAAACTACCATTATACTCTACAGTTCTAATATTTTTATCATCACAACACTCTATTCAATCTCATGTTTAAAATTCTATAGTAACCAAATGTTTGGTTGTCCCAATTCTTATAAATCTTAGTGTAGATTTAATGAAATATAAGCATACAATTATTTGATACCTTTTTATATTTAACTGTAGGTCGCTGAAAAAATTCCTGAGAACATGCTCAAAAGATTGAGGTATATTTTCGGAGATAGTCCACACAAATCCGATACCATTGTTTTTGGAACATCTCCTAGTGTCTGCAGCTGAGCTCTTGGGGAATTTATGCTTGATTTTAGACACTGTCTATCACAGTTTAATTAACCATTCACACGATTAGCGATCACGCAATACACGTTATTAACATTGACATACGCTATGTAATATGACATGCATGCTTTTTGTCCACTGCACAGAAAAAACAAAGTGTGAATCTAACGCTAAGTTCAGGGTACCATTTCCCTGCAAAAAAAATTAGTCTTGGTAGTGTGAATGGTACCATTACACACGGTATCGTTTCCCTCGGACTTGGTGTACAAAACGTCACCTGTTGTCAATTGTTTTTACAGATTTTCCACAAAAACAATACACGATAGTTTCATACCCCAATTCCGAGCGAGATGGAACCCCATCTTGAAATTAGGTAAAACAAAATTTATCCCATATTTTATACTCTGATACTATTAATAGCAAAACTTTTTTTATTTCCAATACTGGACTGCCTAAAATATGTTTTTAACACTAAAAAGTCGTTCCAACTTGACGAAAAAAAGGCGATTTTTTATATTAATTAAAATAAAGTCTTGGAGAATTTATTTTACGGTTATATTCACGGCTATATTCTCGTTATCATTTCCAAAGTAATATAACCGGCTCTGAACTGTAGGTGTTCATCTGTTTCTGCAAGTGTCGCACGTCCACATTATACCTAAAAAGATGTGGGCCGAATAATTCGTTCAATATTGAGACAAGATCTCACATGCTGTCCAAACTTAACCAATTTGAACAATAATTTGTGATTTATTATACTACGCTAAATCTAAATATGTTTTTTAAATTCAAATTATCGACATTCGAAGTTTACCGATCTATCGAACATCTTTGTATTGTATCAAAAAAGAAAGTTTCGAGAATTTCCATGGCAACAGAAAAGAATCCACAATTAAGATTGTAAAAAACAACGATTATCAAATAAACTCAAATAGTATCAATAAAATGTGCATTAAATCATTTAAAACAATTCAACCAAAGGCACTAATCAAAACTTATATCAACGAAACAAGAAGTATATAACACGTTCTGATTTTCATCCTCGGAATATCATCAAACGTCAGTTGAGATATAATCACGTCATTCCGACAGGAACGCAAAATTGTCACAAAACAGTTAAAAGAGCCATTCTTCAAATCTTGGCTTTCAAAATCTAATCTCAGGTAGGGGAACAGCGCCATTAAGAAAATATTGTAATATCGTTTCCCATCAGCTAATGGCTCTCATCGTCCCGTCTCAGGTATCCAGACTTCACGATCTGGTTTTTACACCTGCTTTTGTCTTACAAAACGCTATCAGTGAACATTAATGGCTTTAGTTTGCACAAACGGTCCGCTAAGTATTCAAGAGCAGAGTCCTTGGCAGCTGGATCACCCTAAAACATCTGGACAGTGTTGCGGTTTATACAAGTTCTTATGAAAAAATAAAACGTCGTATTCGATGTTAACAGTCGTCGTTAGGAAACAGAAGAAGTGGAGTTCTGCTCTTAGTGACGGTCCGAGTGGAATAGAATTGAGCGGCTGGGTGCAATAACGCTGTACTTCTATTTTTAGAAGTCAATTATTTTTTATTTGTTTTGTACATAACATCATGTAAGACTAATAAAGAACAAGTGACTTCTGAAACTGCAAGAACAGCTTTATTACACCCAACCGACCAATTACGAACGAGTCACTGCAGCTCGACGAATCAGTCACGTTCGCACTATGGCCAGAATCTGTACTATGATAAAGTACGTCTTTTGAGAAATTAGTTTTAAAAACCCAGTGTTTTTTAGAGAACGTCAATACTCCAAGGAAAACCCATCATCTTTCTTTCTAGTTTAAAAAAATCACCATAACAGCTACTATATTCTAAAAAAAAACCACTAATCCTTTATTTTCATAAATAAGAAAATCCCGCGTTTTAACCTTAAAGCTCTTAAAAGGAAAAACGGTAGAAGAGAGTCGGGAAGTACAGGTCACTAAACCCTTTTTATTAATGTAGCCGTTATCAATGGAAATAGCAGTATGAAATGTTAAGTATAATCCTAATACTTTTACTAACAGCTCCAAAGCAGATATTCAGAGAATAATCATGTTAGATATGAAATCGAAGCAATTTACTTGAAGAACAAAAAAGGTTATTTAATAAGAGTGTCCGGTGGCCCCGGCCACTGAAAAATCTTAATACTTAGACATTTTATCATATTTGATCAAAAAAAAATCTTTTTTAAAAATAAGATCTCCAAATTTTACAAATTGGAACAAAAATACTTACAAAAATTCTAAAACCGTCCAAGGTTAGTGGTCGTGCACATAATACGTAATGCGTTTTTCTTTTGTTTAAACAAATACGAGAATAAAATTTCCTTGAAGTCATAAGGGACAAAACGATATAAACAAAAGAAAAACGCGTTACGTATTATGTGCCCGACCCCTTACTCTGTTTACAAAAATGGCTATTCATTAGTTCTTGACAGAAACAAATGAGATTTAACATGAAAAAGTTTGTCCGGTCGTTACGGAAACAAAATGGCCAGGGGTATTCGATACTGTTATGTTACAAAAAAGTAAAATGAGTAACAAAATACGTGAGATTATTAATCAATAATTACAGGTCACATAGTTCAAGAGTTAATGTATGTAGTTTTATCAAAACCAATCTAATGTTTTTAGTAGTTTTTTATATATTTAGTAATAATTAATAAGTTTGGTTCACATTTCACAAAAAATCATTTATTTTCTAGAGAACCAAATATACAGATCGCATTTTATCAGCCAAAGAAATAAAAAAAAGAAGCCATATTTGTGAAATTACGCTTTGGAATAATATTGAACGATAATAAAGTTGATATGTCATCGCCAAAGTAGTTTATTTAAAATCATGAATAGGTGGGGCTCAAAACTGCACTGGAAGAAATTTTGTTGTTGACATTACAAGAGTTAAAGATCGCCTAAGTAGACGTTGTCTATGAAGATACGAAATTTTTCGCCCCTACCATCAGAAAATTGTGATTTTTTGAATGAGTAAACCTGAAAAATAATGCTCCCGATTTTAAAGAATAAAATAATAAAAATGTAAATTTGTAGTTTTATTCATATGTGAAGAAGCAAATACATTTTCGGATTAAGGCCATGTGACGAGTGGGTCACGTGACCGGTTTCCTACCTTACCGACACTATTTTTTATTTGTAAACTTATGTTCACACGAATAGCCTCATCGAGTTGAAAATTTGGGATAATAAATAAGAAGCACTAAGAAATGCGGCTCTGGTCCT
>CAKNWU010035585.1:0-10629 GCA_932072015.1 Andricus quercustozae
ATCAGGAGGCTTTGAGATATGTTCTATTGCAATTTCAGCCAATTTGTCAGGGGCCGGATTTTAATGTGAAGGCTGCCGGGTACTCTGAGTTTAGCAAATTGAATGCAAAAGATGTGTCGCTGGTGAACTCCAGTAAGCGAGATTCAGCAAACCCAAGACGGTTATTGAAGTTTATTGCACGGCTTTTTCTGTGTTTGACCTTGAAATGACCTTGAACCTGAAGCGGTGGAGCTGAATGGACCTCGGATTTCAATTCAGCGACCCCAAAAACACATGTAAAAGGTTTTTTAAGTTCATTGCATAGCTTTGCCTGTGTTTGACCTTGAAATGACCTTGAACCTGACGCGGTGGAGGTAAATTGACCTCGGATTTCGATTCAGAGACCCCAAAAACATATGTAAAAGGGTTTGGAAGTTTATTGCACGGCTTTTCCTGTATTTGACCTTGAAATCACCTTGAACCTGACGTGATGGAGGTAAATTGACCTTGGATTCATATGCAGTGCGTCAAAATACATAAGGATAAAGTAGTCTTGTCAAATAGTCATTACCTTTTTTTTTGTGAACCAGTGTTATTTACCTTATTTATGAGAGAAAATTTTTTCCAATGTGAATATAACAGTACTATATTTTATGTAATTGTTCGCGTCTTCTAACTGCGTATATTGGCCTATATGTTAACCTCCAATAAAGCTTCACGATCAATCAATGGCGACTTATAAAGTTTAAATAAAGCTTTTATGCTATTAAATTTGAAAAAGCAGTTCAATTGTTTATACAAGGAATTTGTTTAAAATTTGGAATATAACAGTAGCTTTGTCTCAGGGAAACCTCCCTCTATGAGGAACCAAATTTATTTTGTGCCTATAAAGAAGCATAGTGCGAATATCTCCTAATCGAGGATCAAAAAAGTGGGCCCTTACCTTGCGGAGCATCGCATATTGTTGATTAAGTTATAATTTTTAAATTAACATGATCTTTAGTTATAGCAACAATTACTAATTTCCAGACACGATATCTGTGCCGAAGATAGTGGATGTTCCCTAATGGGGTTAGCTTATGTATCGGCTGTTTGCGATAGGCCAAAAGCAGCTTGCATTAATGAGGACAGTGGTCTTCTTCTTGGAATTGTAGTGGCTCATGAAGTTGGACACACGTAAGAGTTGTTTTAAACGTTTTATACGTTTTTATATAATTCGATAACCCCATGCCAAAAGATTATTAAGGACCACAAAATCTAAACCCTTGCAACACGGGGTCGCTGAATTCAAATCCGTTGTCCGTTTAGACGCATCAGGTCAGGTCAATGTCAATTCAAGGTCAAACTAAACGGACAACGGATTTGAATTTAGCGACCACGAAAACCTATAGGTACTCTGACTTAATTTGTTAGCGATGAATTTTTCAAGTTTGATCTTAAACTGACATTGAGCTTGACCTGATGGGACCTAATGGGCAACGGATTCGAATTAAAAGACCCCGAAAACCTATGGGTACCCTGACTTATTTGGTTAGCGATGAATTTTGCAGGTTTGACCTTGGGTTGACCTTGACCTTGACATGATAGTACCAAACGGACAACTGATTAGAATTTAGTAACTCCGAAAACCTATAGGTACCCTGACTTAATTTGTTAGCGCTATTTTTTACAAGTTTGACCTTAAACTGACCTTGACCCTGACCTGATGGGACCTAACGGACAACGAATTTGAATTCAGCGATCCCAAAAACCTATAGGTATCTTGCCTTAATTGGTTAGCGATGAATATTGTAGTTTTGATCTTGGATTGACCTTGACCCTGACCTGATGGTACCAAACGGACAACGGATTTGAATTTAGCGACCCCGAAGACCTATAGTTACCTTGACTTAATTGGTTAGCGATGAATTTTGTAAGTTTAACCTTGAACTGACCTTGACCCTGACCTGATGGGATCAAACGGACAAAGAATTCAAATTCAGCGACCCCAAAAATATAAGACCCACCTAGTCTGGTCCGTGTTGCAAGGGTTTAGATTTTGTGGTCCTGTGTTATTCAGAATTATTTTAATTACACATTTAATTCCATTAGTTCAAATCAAATTCCTTTGAACTCTTTTAAGTTCTTTGAACCATTCGTATTCCTAGAATAATCAAAGTTCTTTTAATTCTCAGAATTATTTTAATTCCTGGAATTCTTCAACTTCTTAAAAGTCCTTAAATCTTTCCAAATACCATGAATTCATGGAACTTCATAAATTCGTGGAATTCGTTAAATCCTTGGAATTAGTTGAATTCTTAAAATTTTTGTAAATTCTTTCATAAAAATATATTGGATTCTTCTAAAGTCCTCGAATTCTTAGTATTATATGAGTTCCTTGAATTCATGGAATTTTTAGAATTCTTGTAATTTGAGTTCGAATTCTGAACTCCTCTTAATTCCGTAAATTCCTTAAATAATCTGAATCTTCTAATTCTCTCAATTCCTCGAATTCTTAGAAGTCCTTGAATAAATGGAATTCCATAATAAGTTCAATTCCTTGAAATTGTGGAATTGTTAGAATTCCTTGAATTCTTAGAATGCCTTGATTTCATTTGAATTCCTTTACACAATTTTAAGTTTTTTTAATTATTTGAGTTCTCTTAATTCTCTAAATTAGTTTAATTCCTGGAATTCTTCAAATTCTTAAAACTCCTTAAATCTTTCCAAATACCTTGAATTCATAGAACTTCATAAATTCGTGGAATTCGTTAAATCCTCGGAATTAGTTGAATTCTTGAAATTGTGTAGATTCTTAATATTCTGTAAATTTTAAAAATTTGGTAAATTCTTCCATGAAAATAAATTGGATTCTTCTAAAGTCCTCTAATTCGTAGTATTATCTAAGTTCCTTGAATTCATGCAATTTTTGGAATTCTTGTAATTTGAGTTTGAATTTTGAATTCCTTTTAATTCCCTAAATTTCTAAAATAATCTGAATCTTCTAATTCTCCGAATTCCTTGAATTCTTAGAAGTCCTTGAATGCATGGAATTCTATAATTAGTTCAATTCCTTGAAATTGGGGAATTGTCAGAGTTCCTTGAATTCTGAGAATGCCTTGAACTCATCTTAATTCCTTTAAACTATTTTCAGTTTTTTAAATCATGTGTATTCTCTTGAATCCTTTTAAATGATTGGAACTGCTTGTGAACTGTTTCAAATTCCTTTGAATGATTAAAAGTCCTTACATCTATCTAAATTCCTTGAATTCTTTGAACTTCATAAATTCGTGGAATTTTGGGAATTCGTGGAATTTTCGGAATTCTTCAAATTCTTAAAAGTTCTTGAATTCTTCAAATTTGTGGAATTTCTCAAAATATTCTAAATTCTTTAAATTCGTGGAATTCCACAAAGTCTAGTATTGATCGAATTCATTAAATCCTTGTAATTCGTTGAGTCCTTGAAACTCGTTGAATTCTTGAAATTCTGTAAATTCTGAAAACTCTATACATTTTTTGAATTCTGTGAATTCTTAATTAAATTTTCGAAATATTTTTATTCTTTTAAACTCCTTGTAGTGGAATTATCTGAGTTCCTTGAATTCATAGAATTTTTGGAATTCTTGTCATTTGAATTCGAATTCTGAATTCCGCTTAATTCCCTAAAATCCTTGAAAAATCAATAATAACAATGATAATCATAGTCATCATAATCAACAATATTAACAATAATTTGTTTTTTAATAATAACTTTTTTAATCTTCTGAATACCTGAAATTCTTGAAAGTCCTTGGATGCATGGAATTCTTTAAATTAGTTTAATTCCTTAAAGTTCTAGAATTATCAGAGTTCCTTGAATTCTTGGAATGCTTTAAATTTCTTTGTATTCCTTTGAACTCTTTTTAATTTTTTGAATCATTTGTCTTGTTTTAAATCCTTTTGAATTATTTCAACTGCTTTTAAGCTCTTTTAAATTCTTTTGAATTCTTTTAACCTCCTTGAAATCTTTTGAATTTCCTGAATTCCTGGAATAGTCAGAGTTATTTTATTCTCTGAATTATTTAAATTCTTAAAAGTACTTAAATCTTTCTAAATTCTTTGAATTCTTTGAAATTCTAAAAATTTTTGGAAATCCTACAATTTTTGGAATTCCGTGTAGTTATCTGAGTTGCTTGATTTCATGAAATTCTTGGAGTTCTTATAATTTGAGATCAAATTCTGAACTCCTGTTCTTAAATAATCAGAATTTTGTAATCCTCTTAATTCCTAAAAATTCTTTGAAATTCTTTGAAATAGTTCAATTCCTTGAAATTGTGGGATTATCAGAGTTCCTTGAATTCCTTATATTCATAGAATTCTTGAAATCCGTGGAATTCCTTAAATTCTTGCAATTCTTGAAATTCATTGAACTCTTTTAAATTCCTTATATTCGTGAAATAGTCTGAAGTTCTTACATTATTGTTATTCGATGAATTCTTGGAATTCCTTAAATTCTTCAAAGTCATTGTATTCTCTTAAATTCCTTAAATTCTTTTAAAATCGTTGAATTCTTGAAAATCCTAAAATTATTTAAAATTCTTCAAATCTAAATTATAGTTTAAAATGCACAATTCTAAAACAGTTTAATTGTTTTGTCCTTGAAACTAAATATTTTGCTTGAAAAGCTTTAATTTGAAAATATATGGCTTAATGGGAACAGCACTTGACCGGAAATCAGAAGTTCTGTGGTTCGAATCCCAGCGGAGTGAAAGAAGATATTTTTTTCAGGAAAAAACTTAATCAAAAAATAGTTTAAAAAGTGCCATGCAACTCAAACAATAAAAATAATTACAACTCATTCATGTGCTAATTTTCAGGTTAGGATGTGCACACGATACTGAAGAGATCAGTGGCTGTGCGTCTCAGGATAAAGATGAAAGTTACTTTCTTATGTCACCATATGTTTTTATCTACACCCTTAGATGGTCATCTTGCAGCAGAAAATTTATAACTACTTTAATGGAGTAACTATCTCAAAATCTTCTACTCAGAATAATTTTCTTTCTTCATTCCTTCTGCTTCTTCATAGAGGGTTGTTTCTCATAACCAAAAATGTATCATTTATTTTTTTGAGATTTCGACATAATTCAACCTCAGGAAATAGAAATTTTTTTTAATATCCGTGTGTGTTTGTGGAACTTTTTAATTTTCAACAAATTTTTTTCGAATTCTTGTGGATAACGTCCAAAAATTTGTTCGAATCCAAACACAAAAATAAATTCATTTTAATCTTAGGGAAAAAACTCCTATTTAGAGGTGGCGGCGCTGAATCGAGTTGAAACTCAAAATTTCTCTTCACAATTAGCCATAAAATACGAATAAAATATTACTAAATTATGATTTTTTTAAAAGTTTTTCTTAAGCAAATTTGTTCTGATACATAATACACTAGTTTATAATGATACCTAGATGTTTACATAAATTGTTTAAACAATTTATTATTGTTTTTATCAATTTTCTCTCAGAATGAAGATAGAAAGTCGCGGTTTTTTCAAAAATTTTCCACTTTTTGTCCAATTTTAAATTAGAAAGAGATAATCGTTTATTAATGTTAAGAACAATAATTGTTTAAATAATTTGTTGTAACTGCTAATAATATTCTCTTAGAATAATGCTAGAAAATAGCGGTTTTTTCTGAAATTTTCAACTTTTTGTTCACTTTTTACTTGGAATTAGTTAAATAATTGATCAAAATTAACAAATTATTATTGTTTATAAATATTTTATTTTTGATTAATGCAATATAGTTGCGGTTTCTTCCGGAATGTTTAACTTTTTACCCACTTTTTACTTAGTAAAGTAATAAATAATGCAAGTGAACAAACATAGTTGTTTGAACAATTTATAATTGTTTATAACTATCTTTTGTTAGATAAGTGCTAAAAAGTTGCGGTTTTTTCTTTACTTTTAAACTTGTTGTCCACTTTACAGTTAGTGAGGTAATGATTAAGGTATGTGAACAAACACGCTTATTTAAACAATTGATTCTTGTTTTAAACTGTATTCTCTTAGAGTAATGCTAGAAAGTTGCTTTTTTCTGAAATATTTAGTTTTGCTTTGATTTTTAGTTATGAACAAGAATTTTATTGCAAAGCGTGAACAAAATTTGGAATTAAAGATAGTTTGATATCAGCCCCCTCCAGCAAAATATATTCACGAAAAATAAAGAGATCGTTTAAAATATGCTTCTCTCTTATATTTATTTATCATTTGTTCATAACTAAAAAGGCAAAACAAATTTCAACATTTCAGAAGAAACTGCAACTTTCTAGCACTTATCTGAGAGAAAATAGTTATAAACAATAATAAATTGTTTAAACAAATATTTTTAGGAACTTGCATTATTTATTACCTGACTAAGTGAAAAATGGGCAAAAAGTTAAAAATTTCAGGAAAAACCGCAATTATCTGGCATTAATATAGGTGAAGATAGTTATTAACAATAATAATTTGTTTGCACAATTATTCTTGCACAACTCAAATAATTATTAAGTCACTCCAAGTGAAAAATAGACATTTAGTTAAAAATTTCAGAAAAAGCCGCAACTGTCTACCATCAAGAAAATAGAATATTATTAACAATAATAATAAATTGTTTAAACAATGATTTTGGTCACTTGAATTAATTATTACTTCGCTCTAATTGAAAAATAGACAAAAGTTAAAAATGCAGAAAAAACCGCAACTATCTAGTATTAATATAGAAGAAGATGGCTATAGACAATAATAAATTGTTAAAACAATTATTTTTGCTATATTGAATTAAATATGAACCCACTCCAAGTGGAAAGTAAACAAAAAGATGAAAATCATAGAAAAAATCGCAATTTCTAACAATATTCAAAGCTAATATTATTAACAATAATAATAAAGAATTTAAACAATTATGTTTGTTAACATTAATGAACTAATTCCTCTCTCTAATTTCAAATTAGTCAAAAAGTGGAAAATTTTTTGAAAAAACCTCGACTTTCAATCTCCGTTCCAAGAGAAATTTGCTAAAAACAATAATAAATTGTTGAAACAATTTATGTAAACCTCTAATCATAATTATAAAGTAGTGTTTTATGGATAAGAAACAATTTTCATTTTAAAAAAAGCCAAAAATCCTAATTAGCGCTAAAAACTCGCAAAACCCATTTTTTCACTCTGGGGTTTTTTTGGAACCTGTAAAACAGACTTATGGGGGTGATATGTGAAAAGTAATATTTTATTCGCATTTTATGGTTAATTGTGAGGAAAAATGTTGAGTTTTAACTCGATTTATCTGATATTGAGCATTCTGAAAAAAATTGACATAAACGTCTTTTTTATGGGAAATACTTTAACACGTATTTCCCAAAAAAAGACGTTTTTCTAATATAACTTAAAAAAATGGAATTATTTTTTTGTCGATTCGGACAAATTTCCGGGCCTAATTCATACAAATTCAAAAAAAAATTCGAATAGATTTTTGGACCACCCTAATGACCTTCCATAACCTACCAATACCGGTTTTTACTTTTCTTACCCAAATTATTTACCTTGTTTATAAGAGACATTTTTTTTGCAATGTGAATATAACAATACCATATTTTATGTTAAATTGTTTATATGAGGATTTTTTTTCAAAAGTTGGAATATAACACTCCTTTTTTTAGAGAAACCTCCCTCTATAAGGAACAACATTTTGTTGATGCCTATAAGGAAGCAAAGTGCTCATAAAACAAGGACAAATAAATACACCGTTAGCACTACGCAGAAATATTATTGAACCATTTTATTATTAAAATTAACAGAACTGGTCTCGGAGATTGTTTAACTGATGACCCGAAAAACCCTGCTGATAAATTTAAGTATCCCAACATGTTGCCAGGCGTGATGTATGGAGCTGATTTTCAATGCAAGTTGCAATTCAATGAGACGGAACCGTGCGATCAAATGGGTGATTGCGAAGCTCTATGGTGCCAGGGAAATGAACAGTGTATGACCAAAGGTGCCCCTCCGGCAGAAGGAACTAAGTGTGCCGAAAATAAGGTTTTCCAAACTTAAAACATAGACATCCTTTCTTTCAGCCCTAATATTTCGAGCTTTACAAATAACTGATTTATTATTTATCAGCCAGTTCAATGCTCTTTATCAAATGAGTTCAGTTGCACCATTGAGGATTTTCAAATGCCTACAGTTTGGAGGCGCAACATTACTTCTTGGTAAAATGGAGCCATTTTTCCACATCCATTCTTTCTCATATGCCCATCTAGCCCCTCCTACTCCTTCATCCACTCCTCAACCATTTCATCCTTCCCTAGAATCTTTACTACATTCTTTTGCTAGCTTCATTTATCTTCCATTAATTCTAAGTAGCCCCTCTAGCCCCCTCCAACTCCTTCATCCACTCCTCACCCATTTCATCCTCCCCTAGAATCTTTACTACATTCTCTTGCTAGCTTCATTTATCTTCCATTAATCCTAAGTAGCCCGTCTAGCCCCCTCCAGCTCCTTCATCCACTCCTCACCCATTTCATCCTCCCCTAGAATCTTTGCTACATTCTCTTGCCAGCTTCATTTATCTTCCATTATTTCTCATTCGCCCATCTAGCCCCCTCCAACTCCTTCATCCACTCCTCACCCATTCCATCCTCCAATAGAATCCTTACTACATTCTCTTGCTAGCTTCATTTATCTTCCATTAATTCTAATTAGCCCCTCGAACCCCCTTCAACTCCTTTATCCACTCCTCACCCATTCCATCCATCCCTAGAATCTTTACTACATTCGCTTGCCAGCTTCATTTATCTTCCATTATTTCTCATTCGCCCCTCTAGTCCCCTCCAACTCCTTCATCCACTCCTCATCCATTCCATCCTCCCCTAGAATCTTTACTACATTATCTTGCTAGCTACATTTATCTTCCATTAATTCTAAGTAGCCCCTCTAGCCCCCTTCAACTCCTTTATCCACTCCTCACCCATTCCATCCTCCCTAGAATCTTTACCACATTCTCTTGCCAGCTTCCTTTAGCTTCCATTCCTCTCCTAAATCCTTCTCATACATGCTCCCATGCTTCCTCCTCCCATTCACGTATTCTGCACTTTCTGTTCTCTTTATTTTTCAAATATAACCCCTCCCTTACCTCGTTTCCCAATCTAAATCTTGCTATTCTCGTCCATCTCTCTCACCATCCCTTTTCTAAGTACTTTAGTACTCCTTCCTTTTTTATCACCTAATACCATTTATTATATTTTGATTCTTCAATCATTCCCAATCTTCCTTTTAATTCTCTTTCCCTCTCCCTTTTTTCCATTTCTTCATAGTTTAATCCAGTCTCGTCTTCTAAATCTCTAGCATTAAAGAACTCCCTCCTTTCTTCTTCCCATGTCGTTAATTCTATCGCCCTCCCTCCCCTTTCTTCTACCTCCATCAAACACTTTCTTGCTAACTCTACTCCCTTTCCCTCCCTTAGTTTTGTCTTAAAATGCTCTTTCCCGCTCTAGTTCTTAATTTATTCCTTTGCGCTTCTTCTCTCACCATATACCCAGGCCTCCTCTAGTCTAACCCTAGCGTCCACATTATATACCTTTCTTGTAAACTCTCAATCTTTTTCCTTTCCTTACATCCCAGTATCTTCGCTCCATAACCTAATACCGACCATACCAGCGTATCAAATAACCACATTCTCCTTCTCCAATCTTTTTTAATCTTTTCTTTCCTTCTCATATCTATTTCATTATCCCTTCCGCTTTTTTTATCCTTTCTCTTATATGTGCTCTATGATCTCCATTTGTTTTCAAGGTATTTCACAAATATTTAAACTCCTTTACTAATTTTAAGTTTACTCTCTACCATCTCCCAGTCCATTCTTTCTTTCTCACTCCTCCTTTTCTATACCTCATTATCTTTGTCTTTTCTACATTTCAATTCAACTTTTTCCGATCTAAGTATTTCTCTAATCCTGTGATTAAGCCCACCATCCCTTCTTCATCCTCTGCTATCAACACTATATCTTTTGCGTATACCAGTGTCTTTTCCCCTTTTCTTTCCTCTCCCATCTTAACTTCTCCTCATCATTTTCTCTTAATTTCTTCCTCTAAGATTGAGATTAATATACTAAATAAAAATGGGCTCAGAGAACAATATTGCGTTACTTTTCTCACTAACCAGAAAATATCTCCTACTTACTGTCCTAATTCTACCCTGCTTTTTGTCCCTCCGAAACTGTCCGATACTCTCTGATAAAGTAACTTCAAGTTACCTAAGAATTTACAATTTTCACTTCCTTAATTTTATAATTTAAAAATCAAAATAACTGGAAGAAATTAATTTCCAAGTCAAAAGGACGAATTTTCAACAAAATAGTTACTTCTCAACTAAGTTTGGAGTTTCTACAAAAATAAACAACAAAAAAGTTAATAGTTAAATTTTCTTATAAAACAAAATGGTTTAATTTTTAACAAAATATATGAATTTTCAACCAAATGGTTGAACCCTCATACCGAAAATATTAATTGTCAACAAAAAAGTTAATTTGCAACCAAATAGTTGTGAATTTTTTACTATTTTCAAGCCAAAAAGGCGAAGTTTTATACATGAATTTTCAATGAAAAAGTTACTTTTCAAGCAAATTTGGACTTTAGTTAAATTTCTAACAAAATA
>CAKNWU010035650.1:0-10147 GCA_932072015.1 Andricus quercustozae
TTGGAATAATTTTTTAGGGTTTGGGAAAATATGACGGGAAAGTATAGAGGCTTGTTGAGAATGATCCAACGAAGAATTTCATGTAGAAGACATATGGATTTGATACCCCTGATACACCCCCACGAGTCCCTGAAAATTACCGTTGAGGCCAAAAATATAAATTCTTCTAATAATCGACCTTTAGAGCACTGTATTCTTGTTTTTTTTTTACTTCAACTTATTTATATTGGTCTAGTGCAATCTTTTTTAACATTGGTTAATAAATTTTCAAGTATTTGAGCAAATAGAATTTGTTTAAATAATTTTTTTTCGAAAATTAGTTTTTTTCCCCCTAAAAATCAGTACTATTTGTCTAATGAAATATTTATTAACATTGGTTCATTAATTTTCAACTCTTTAAGCAAATTGAATTTGTTTCAATAATTTTTTTTGTAATTCTTCCTCTTTATTAAAACTTATTAATATTTCTATAGTGGAATATTTATGAACATTGCTTGATTAATTTTTTATTCTTTAAACATTTTCTATTTGTTTCACTGGAAGCAGGTGCTAATCTGAAAAATTGCACCCGCTCCCAGCGAAGTCGCGGTAAAATTTCTGCTGTAACCACGTCTCACGACCATGAAATAGGTGGTTACAGTCTGCGACGAATTCAATACGATGATCCGGCAAAAGTCTCGTGCATCCTGAGGACACGGAGAGACCCAAGGACGACCGCCTTCTTCATTTTCCCCGCATGTGCCTCAGCATTATCTTGACATGCAGGTATGCTTTTCGGGCTATTTATCAGTGAAACCTTGGCACCTCCAGGAACGCCGATGGTCAAGACGATTAGCTTAACACAATATTCCGGCTATAACCGTCGAAACTCCCTCATAAGGTCTTTATACCTCTCTTCCTTTTCACTCTCCTTGGCACATGTTTCTTTTCTCGAAGTCAAGAGGAACTATGTCAGGCCTTGATTGCGCAGCAGAAAAAATTGTCGAGAATATGAAGTTCCAGTATATCCGATACTTTTCATTCTCGACCATTGACTCTATTTGCCTAGGAGCGTTTAGTGAAGAGGCTGATACCGTACAAGTGACAGAGATGGTAATAAAGCACTCTTAGTGCCGCATTGTGCCTTTGGAAGTAGGTCGTTCCCGCATGAGTTGGACGACCAGATAGTATGTATCCTAGATTCCTAAATTTAATCAAGCTCCAAGGTTAAAATCATACATAGATTTTAACACAGAAAAGAGAGCTGCAGCTAAAAATGAGCTTGAGAAAAACCTGTTCAAAATCATGAACAATGCTGTGTACGGTAAGACAATGGAGAATGTGCGTAAACATGTAGATTTTAAACTCGTGTCAAAGTGGAAGGGTAGGTATGAAGCAGAAGCCCATATATCTAGACCTAATTTCCACAGCCGAGCAATCTTCCATGAAGATCTAGTGTCTGTGGAACTTAGGAAGACTGAGGTGTTGATGAAGAAAACCCATCTATGTGGGGCTTAGTGTGCTGGAAATTACGAAAACCTTGATCTATGACTTCCACTATGACTATATGCTTAATAAATACGGTGACAAATGTAAACTGCTATACACAGAAACTGATAGCTTAGTTTATGAAGTTAAATGTCCAGATATTTACACGGATATGAAACAAGATATCAACAAGTTTGACACATCGGATTATCCTGTAAATAACTTTAACGGTATACCTCAAGCCAACAAAAAAGTTCTAGGCCTCATGAAAGATGAGTGCAGTGGACAGGTCATTACTGACTTTGCTGGCTTGAGGAGTAAGATCTACAGCATCCGCGTAAATGGCCTAGATTTTGTAAAGAAGGCCAAGGGTATAAAGTCAGGCGTTGTACAGAAATCTATGAACTTTGATGACTACGTTGACTGTTTGAGAAATGCTGCGATTCAAACTAGAACGCAGTACACCATTAAATCGCGTCTTCATCAAGTTGATACGGTTAAACGGTTAGTATACGCGTAATACGGTTAGTAAAGGGGCTTTAAGCCCCTTCGATGATAAACGGTATCTTTTGCCTGAAAGCACTGATACGCTAGATTGGGGCCATTATAAGATTAAGTATAATGATACCAATGTCAATAATTAACCTATAAATCGGCGTACATATTGTAAATAGTTTATAAGTCGATAAAAAGCATTGTCGGGATTGATGATGATGTTTGTGAAAACATGAATATTTTTTATATACATTTCATATGTTTTTATTTAATAAAACCTTACATCTGATTACATACATAAGTTCGTTAATATTAGTTTTAATATTAGATTAACATTAGTTTAATGATACTTTAACATTAGTTCTAAAGCTTAGTTTAATGTTATTTTAACGTTACCTTAACTTTACTTTAACGTTACTTTAACGTTCGGTTAACGTTACATTAACGTTAGCTTAACGTTACTTTAACGTTACCTTCACGCTACTTTAACGTTAGCTTAACGTTAATTTAACATTATCTTAACTTTACTTTAACATTACATTAACCATATTTTCGAGGAGTCTTTATGCGAGATGAATTACCTGCTAGAGGACCTCATCGAAAGGAGTCAGCCATGGTTAACCTTGACGATAAAGATCTGAACTCGGCAATTATCTAGGTGTTGGTAGCTTTATAAAATATAATCATGATAGGTATCAAGACTACAATACATTTGAGTGTGGTCATTTATGTCTTAAATTTCTATGTGGACAGCTTAATGTAAAGAGCAAATATAGTCTATATAAGTGCAAGTAATTGTTTGCATGCAATCAGTATAGAGAAAGACACCATCATGGATGAATCGTTGACTCTGACTATTTCAGGCAACTCACCTGTGCTTGAAGCAGAATACTTTCCACCAAAAGAACTCTCACCAAATAAAAATTATGCAATTGGTCTAGTTGAGCTGTTCACATTTAATTCAATTCCTAACGTTGATGTGGGAAAGAATAAATTTTATATTGGTAATCAGGTGGTTACCATATCTCCTGGCAGTTATGAAATTGAAGATATTGAGAAGTATATACAGAGATTTCTGATGAATAGAGACTTTTCTGTTTTAACAGTATCAGCAAATGGAGGTGATATTGAAAAATATGTGCAAAAGTATTCAGATAATAATAATAATTCTATAGTAAATATTAGACCAAACAACAATACGTTGCGTAGTGAAATCAAGAGCAACCGTGAAGTTAATTTTAAACCAAAAGATTCTATTGGTCAGCTTTTGGGATTAACATCACGTATTCTCGAAGCTAATAAGATTCATATATCAGATTTACCAGTAACTATTCTCAAGGTGAATGCTCCCAGAATTGAGTGCAACATCACAACTGGAGCTTATATGAATGATCAAAAAATTCAAACGATTCATGAATTCTTCCCAATCGTTTTACCAGGATATAAGATCGTTGAAGTGCCGTCACACGTCATTTATCTTCCGATCACCGTAAAGAGTCAAGACGGAGAATTGGTGAATTTTCGAGGAGATACTATAACTATTCGATTACACTTAAAGTCAGCGTGATGGGTATCGTTTATAATCGTAAAGTGGGTACAAGTTATATAAGCAAGCCACCGTGCAAGAAATCAGTCAGTCTTATATCAGCTCGCAAGGGATTAACATCTCAGAACGTCCACTTCCTCAAAAAACTTGGTCTCAGACTTATTTAAGAAGGAAAAAGACGAAGAAAAAGCGACCATTAATTTATATATTATTTATTCGTCGCTATTTCAAAGATGGAAGAAATACTGAACGTTCCAGTTCCAGTCAGTTATGATGAATCTATAGCACACTATGAAGTTCATGCTCATCAACCTTATGCTTCATCATTATATAACAACAGTGATGAGATACGAATTACAGTGCAACATCAAGATTGATGCATTCTTCCAAGTAAAAGCTCATTACATACACATGGAAGATTAGTTCAGGCTGATGACAATACATCTCTTGCAGCAACAAATCTAATTGGTAACGATATTTGCTTTTTATTTGATGAGATTCGGTATGAATTAAATGGTATTGAGATTGACCGATGTAAAAATGTTGGACATACCAGCTCCATGAAAAGTTACATTTCCTTAACTCCTAATCAACTTAATTATGCTGAGAATGCAGGCTGGCTTGATATAGATCTGAATGCTCGAATAAAAAATGAAGCTGGATACTTTGATGTAAGTATCCCACTCTGCATGATCCTCGGATTCGCTGAAGATTATCAAAAGATTATTGTAAATGCCAAACATGAACTAATCTTAACAAGAGCATGCACAGACATTAATGCTATTATTCAACCAGCGCAAGGAGAACCCGAACATTTTAAAATTGTACTACATAAAGTTGAATGGATGGTTTCCTATGTTCTGCCTGAAAATCGTCAGAAGATACAGTTTCTAAAGTATATTGAAAAGGATCCACTTATACTAATGAGTTTTCGATCCTGGGAAATGTTTGAATATCCTCTAATCCCCGCCGCTTAGAACCATGTGTGGCTGGTAAAAGATCAACGAAGAAGTTATATCAACTTTTTCGATCACTGTAATATTACAAATGTAAAAGTTTTTCTAAATTCTCAGTATTATCCATATGGTAATTTAAATTTGCTCAAAATCAGTTTGCATTATTGTATGAGATGTATGCTAATTTTCAATCTTCATACTATGGAAAGGAGCATGAACCTTTGCTAAAGAAGCGTTTCTTCAAGGAAAATGCAGCACTCATTGTAATTGACTGCTCCAAACAAAATGAGATTTGGAAACAAAGTTCAGTGGATGTAGGGTTAGAATTTGAATCGAGTAATAATTTTCCCGGCAATACAGCAGCCTATTGTTTCATCATACATGATCGAATAGTTCAATATAAACCCATTAGTGGCGCTGTTCAGAAACTAATTTGAAGTGGTGGGGGTAATACTGCGTGGTGGAAATTGAATCAGGGTATAAAAGAGCTGTATTTGGCTGAAAAAATCAGTCTCAGTCGAGATGGACTTCTTTGTAGACGTTCAGGGCTTCAAAGGGCCTTACAACGACTTTATCTTCAAGGAGCTAGCCATCCTCTCTCTCCAGGAAGATGCTCTCCCCCTAGTCTTCCTCTTTGAACCACCCTGCAGCTGGAGTTCACTACCTGGAATATATAAAAGCACTAATACATGGTTAACACACAATTTCCATGGAATCAACTGGACTGGTGGTTACGTACTTCAGTTGCTTGCGAAAAGACGTGACATCTCTGAAGAAAAAATGGACCTGCAGAAGATCAATGCTATTGGTCGAATGGAAGGCTACCTACCAACGAGGCTGCTGACAGAGCTGACTCCAAAGAAGAGGTATGCAGTGACGAGGATCCAGAAGGTGCAAACCAAGTAGGGAACCAGGATCGTTGTCGAGCTGGAAGGTACTTTGAATACTTTCCTACCTGCGAGGCTTGTGAAAGTTCTAGAAGATCCTGAAACTCTGGAAAGTATGCAGGAAGCTGCTACTGCGGAGAAGCTACAATTGAAATCTTTGGGTGAACAATATAATAATGTCCAATTTAAAAATGGTTAATAAATTGTAAAAAAATTATGAAAATAAATGAATCAAATTTTAACGTTTAACCATTGTTCTTATTATTTGTTCGCAGACCGAACGCACACGCGAAACATGTGGAAAACCGGTGGACGTGGAGGGAAAAACAGTGCGCGCGTGCATGACGCACTGGGATGACACACAGGATGTCGGTAGAGCACTGGCAGACTGAGAAACAATTCAACAGCCGCTAAATGCATTACCGACTGTCGATACATTGATATTAGTGCTGGCAGAAAGTACTGAGTGACGTCATCAGTTATTTGCACCCGATTGATAAGGTAGGCTCCTGATATAGCGACTGAGGCTCCATCTGTGGCTTCAAACGTGCATTATCGATGACCCCTACCTTACCGACCGATGGTAAAATTATCATATAAAAAGTTATCGACTTACCTGTTTTAACGACTGCTGGTAACATTGCCCCCTACCTTACCGACATATATTAAAATAATAATATAAAAAGTTGCCGACTTATCTGTTTACCGACCGATGGTCATATGGTTCCCTACCTTACCGGCCTATGGTAAAATGGCAATATAAAAAATTACCGACCTTTTTGTTTTACCGACTGATGGTAACAGTGAACCATGCCTCACCGACGTATGTTAAATGATAATATAAAAAATGACCGACCTCCATGTTTTACCGACTGATGGTAACATTGAGCCTTACCTTACCGACATATGTTAAAATAATAATATAAAAATTTTCGACTTACCTCTTTTACCTGTCGATTGTAATAAACTGTTTTGTCAATCAATCGTCACTTAGCAGGGAACTGAACCTTATAATGTTAACTTAGCAGGGATCCAAATTACCAACCGCACTGTTTTACCGATTTAGCATGGAACATAACCTTATAGTGTTAACTTAGCAGGAATCTCCATTACCAAGCTCTCTGTTTGACTGACTTGTCATGGAACAGAAACTTGAAATTACAGACCTCTCTGTTTTACCGACCGATGGTACAATGCTATCTCAGTAGGAATCTGTATTACCGACCTCACTGTTTTACCGACTTAGCATGGAACAGAACCCGCCCTTTGTCGGTGGCGCCATCTGTTGGTGTTGGTAACTAGCGACGGTGGCGCCACCTCTCAGAATTTGAGTTCGTACCCCCATAGCCCTACTACTGGTACAGGTTTTGCAGCTCTCTTTTAAGGTCTTGATACATGTCCTTCTTTTCTTTCACCTTGGCAGTGATGTTGTATTCGGACGGAGCCGAGAATTGGATCACGAATATAGTTCGTTTCTCGAAGTCTTGGAGAACAATGTCAGGCACTTCTCAATTTGGACAATTTACTCTATCTTCCTTGGAGCGTTCGGCAGGGCAGGGTCGCGGCCAACACTGTAAGAGCGACAAAGATTGTACTAAAGCACTCTTAATGCCGCATTGTGCCTTTGGATGTAGGTCGGTCCCGCATGAATTGGACGACCAGATAGTATGTGACCCAAATGCTCGGGGTGTGCATGACACGCTCTGCAGCTATTATCGGGAATGTCTTGGCTCAAAATGTGGCAACGGTATGCTAGAGTGGAAATGACACCGTCTTGGCATGCCAAAATGAAACCCTCCGTGTCCGATTTCAATCCGGGTGATTTAAGGAAAGCAAACGTTAGCTCATACGACATCGACAGATCCTCCACATTTCTATGGAAGATGCCGTGCATCTTCTTCTCGAGGAGCTGTTCCCTGAAGTTTTTCTCCTGTGATTTCTTAATCCGGGCCTTCAGGAGTGAGTACTCGAGATGGCTAAGATTTGATGCACGTCGTTCCTGCGTGGGTGGGACACCCCGATAGTATGTGTTCTAGGTACTCATCGTTTGCATAACACGCTCAGCACCTATCGCTGGGATCTTCTTGACATAAACTGCGGTCACGGTATGCTAAGGTGGAAATGACACCGTCCTGGCATGCAAAAATAAAACCCTCTGAACTTGAATTAAGCCCTGATGATCTGAGGAAAGCAAAAGTTTGCTCCTTCGACAAGGACTGTTTTTCTACATTTCTGTGAAAGTTTCCGTGCATTTTCTTGTCGAGTAGCTGTTGGTGAAGTTTCTCAACCTCTGCTTTCTTTATTTAGGCTTCTGATGTTAAAATTCAGGCTAGTACTTCTCCAGTACTTCTTAGCACAGTACTTACAGTACTTTTGCTTCTTCCAGTAATTCTGGGCCACTTTTGACCATTTTTAGGAGAGGATCTCTGCCATTGGTAACGATGTAAGCTGTACTTAGAACAATTCCGTTATGAAGACACTGAAGACTCAAAAGTCCGCGTCCGCCTTGACGGCGAGAAATATATGATCGCGGAACTGAGGAATTGAAATTGCAAGCTTTTATATATATGCATGATCTTACGTGTGGTTTTATCAAGGACCGTAAGCTCGTTCTTCGCTCATTGAACCACTCCGAACGAGTACAGCAGAACCGGGACGGCAGGAATGTTAGTCGCAGATACCTTGTTCAACGCCGACAGATTGGAAGACCAAATCTGTCGAAGAAGATGCTTATATCTGCTTCCGAGACACTCCTTCACTGATTTTACGTCCTGAATGCGGCTTTGAGGCACGCTTAGGTCTCTCCAGTATTAAGATGTCTAATAACACTTATATCCACAAGCTCAGGGTCCTTGGGAGCGCCAACAATCTTTCCTTCCTTCAGATAAATTTTTGCCCATTTATTCAATCCAAAGTCCATCCCAATCTCTCCTGTGTACTTCCTGACGATATTTATGCCAGTTTGAAGTTTGCTTTTACCAGATGCATAGACCTTCAAGTGATCCATATAAAATACATGAGTCACCTTATGCTCGTGCTGGTTAGTGTCGCTCGTGAAACTTGCAGAATGAGCCGGAGCCTCGAAGCACGATTTGTAGTAGACAAGTACGAAGCGCTGAAGGCAAATGCTGCAAAAAATTATTTAGAAATTTTTGCACATTTTGTCACCAAATTTCCGATCTCGTATGGCGGTTTTCAGCAAAATTTTACTGAAATTTTCAATACTATTTTTTACTTTGACGGTGTGCAAAGTTACTTATCTCTAAAGTGCGCATGCTCGTCCATTGCGGCGATTTCGAAAATAAATTAGTTTTAAAGTGCGCATGCGCCAATATTATTCTCGCATAGTCTGCTGGATTGAAGCACTTTGCACATCATATAGAGGCATTGAAGTCCTTAGCTTCGAGGTGGGTGTGGAACAAAATCCTTTTTAGCTTCACTGGTATAGCTCTAGAGCAGCTATAGGGATTTATTTCCCAGACTAAAAAGACATAATATGTATTAATACTTTAGTAGCATTAATGCACGACCATATGGAACATTAAATTAAATTAAATTAAAACACAGCGTTTATTAGAGTTTACCTTATTTTTAGCCAATAATCACATTTTCTTAATAATGGTGCACGGAGAATATTTGTCTGATAAACTTTACATGACTTAGTTCGGTAAACCGAGGACATTACGGCTTTTATTAAAATTACACTTTCAGTCATGTAAAATTAAATAGGGTAATATTTTATGTGAAAATATAAATAATTATCAAAAATTCATTATTATTTAATTCGCTATTCAGTAAGAATAAATACAACTAGATAATAAAGATTACCTGGCGTAAAATAAAGTGCGCCTGCGGAAAAGAAACAATCTTGCTACGTCCAGATTTTGTTGACTACTACGCTGGTCACGTTCGGTCGCTCTGTCGCGCCTCTCTGAAACTTTGTATGATTGTTTTTTACAGTTTTTTACTATTCGGAAACTTACATTTCGTGAAAGTGTCTTTTGATTGTTTTATAGTGCATTGAAACTTTGTTGCATATTATTTAATTGGTGCTTATTTTCGTACTTTTGTATATACGTAACGCTCACGATAGTCTTACCTGTTTAACTATGGGTCTGTGTTCGGAGTGTCAAACAGTGATAACCAGAAGTGAATCTGAAGTTCTTTCCTGTGTGAAGTGTGGCATTTTAATCCAGTTAAACTGTGCTAATTTTGGAATTACCAAGAAATCATTTGAAAGGCTTAAAAAAGGCCAAGATGATTTTATTTGCAAGGCATGTGCATTGCTGCTCTCTGGCGCCACCTCTGCGGCTGTCGCTGTTACTCAGGATGTCGGTAATACAGGTGTTGTTCCTTCCACCTCTACCTTGGAATATACCTCGGAAATTGCGGCAATCCTACCCCCTGGTCTTGCCAAATTCTTGCGTCAAGTGGTCTCCGACGGACAAAAGGAAGCGCTTGCGCAGTCACGCGAGGTATGGACAAGACTTACCGAATTTGAAACTCGACAGCAAGAATTGAATGAAAACTTAAATTCCACACTCACACAAATCAAGTCGGAAGTCAGTCTGAATAGCGAAAGAATTAACACACTTGAAGCTGGTTCCGTACTACAAACGGCGGAAATTGATGAAATCAAGAAAGAGTCTAATGTATTGAAAGCCAAAGTGGTTAAATTGAAGCAAGCGCTAAATGTCAATGAACAAGCGGCGCTGCATACTACCGTGGAAATTCATGGTCTCCCCATAAAGCCTAATGAGGACCTTGCTGCCACTTTGGACTCTATCGCCAGAGCT
>CAKNWU010035658.1:0-10040 GCA_932072015.1 Andricus quercustozae
ATTGGAGTCTCAGTTCTAAATGATACCAACTTTTACTTGAGCCGCAACTTTACTGAGCCCTCAGTTTTTTCTGTGAAACAATTTGATGAGATTTTTGAAGATTTTAACAATTTTATGGGATTTTGAAGGATCTTAATGAAGTACTTTAAAAAATTTTCGAGGATCAAAATATTGCAAGGGATTTTAAAGGATGTCAATGAAATTTAAGGAATAATATCAAATTTCATGTATAATCACGGGATTTTATATTTTGATGAAATTTGACAAATTAAGTCAAAAGAATTGAGGCTTTCGGTTTTATCCACAAAGAGAAGCAGCAGCTTTTTTCATTTCTTTGATCCAGTAAAAATACGTGTTCATTAGAAGGGACTCTTTTCGATCTATCGCACTTAAAATTTTTGAATTCGAGACACGTGACACGTGCAGATATCAAAAAGGCGTTGAGAATCCTTTTCAAACTGCTGAAATCTCTGATTGTAGATTCCATGATTCTTCTTGTCTTTTATCTTCTTATGGGGTTTCAACAGAGATCTATATATTTGTTTTTATAGTTAGTGATAAGCTTTGTCACACATTTTTGACATAAAGATGGAATGGCTGTCTTCTTCCAAATATCTTTTACTTTTTTCGCAACAATGGCACTGATTACTGTCACACTGGCATTTGAACTTCCTTTTTCAAAACGCTGAATATAAAGGAATTCTTGCATAATATCTGCATACGTTGGCATGCAATTAACACTAAATTTGTTTGCGATTTTGAAGACGGGAAAGGTGTTTACGGCACGAGTAGTAACCGCTGTTCCCTTTCTCTTGGACATGATAAAAGTCGTAGCACTGTATCTGATATTTATAAAACTGTAAACCAGGCAACCTGTAAACCAGCCAGGCAAGAAAAGATAAAAGCGTACAAGGGAATATTAAACAAGACTGCGCTTAGCGATGAGGAGAGAAATATCCTTGAAAATGAATACAGAGGCAAAAAGAAGAAAGTTAAACACTAGTCAAGGAAAGTAAAGATAAAATCAGAACAGAAAAAGAAAAGAAAATACAAAGCGACTTTGAAAGAAGCAAGATACGTATATGAAATCCATGAAGGAAAATAAAAATACAGAGTTTTTCAGCATGAGAAACAGCAAAGGTGAAATGCTATATGATACGGAAGATGAAGCTATAGAACACCACAACTGCGATATAGAACATAATACCTCAGAAAACTCGACTGAGAAAATCTGTGTCACTAAGGTTATGGATATAATGAAGAACTTAAAAAACGGTAAGTCTGCTGGTGTAGACAGTATTAGCACTGAAATGTTTAAATACGGTGCCAAGTACATACCTCACAGGCTGTGCGAATTGATAAATTTATGTACCGAGATGGGAAAAGTTCCAGATTACTGGAAAAAGGCGATAATCGTCCCAATATACAAAAGAGAAGGAGATAAAAGCAACTGCAATAATTACAGTGGTATCAGCTTATTAGGTACCATAAGTAAAATATACTCAAAACTACTTATTCGTATGGTAATGAAAATTACAGAAGAAAAGATATGGGAAGTCCAAAGTGGATTTATGCCAGGAAAATCATGTACAGATCAAATATTTAGCTTAAAACAGATCACAGAAAAAAGTTTTAGGCCAGGAAAGAAAATTTTCTGTGCATTGGTTGACCTGGAAAAAGCATTCGACAAGGTAAATAGAAATAAACTTTGGCAACTCCCTAAAGAGTACGGAGTCAATGGATTGGAAAACTGAGTGACTAATTCGATATTACACTCTAAAAAATAGTCTATTAACAGTAAAATTATGTTCCTTTCAGAATGCGTCCTTTGAAATTGAGACGATTTCTTTTGTCCAGCATTTGTTGGCTAGCGGAGAAAGTGCGCGATTCATTCACTGCACGATTTATTTATTAATTGATAAAGTGAGTGAAAAAAACGTGCGATATGGTTTAGAAAATGGATTTCTTCAACAAATTAGGAATCCCAGGTTGTGAGTGTTGTGACGCGAAAGCATTGGAAGATACGTGTACTGAAAGAACAATTTTTCTTTTAACGTAAAAATTATTCATTCTTTGGTCCGAAAGTAGATATCACTTCAAGATCAAAGGAAATCCTTTTACAGTTAAAGGATAGCATTCGAAACAATCCTTTAACTGTGGAAGGATTTTCTCTCATGCCAATTTCGAATGGAAAATCCTTTAATAGTAAAAGGAATCTTTTGACAGTCAATACTCTGTTTTTAGAGTGTATGCAAGGCGTGAAACAAGAACGCCTTATGTCCTCATGGCTGTTTATCATATTTGTGGATATGTGTATAAGAATGGCCCTCTTCGACGAAGCAGGTGTAGATCTCGAAACAGTGAAGGTACGTGGGTTAGCTTTTGCAGATCACAAGATTGTTATCTCACATTACTCCTTTCCTTACCCAGCGAGTCACGCCTACGCCGAAAGGGAAATGGCCTAATGGTATAATAATAATAATAGAATATTTGAGGATTTCCAGAAATGCATCATATTCAAAGAACTGCGGCGAATGAAAAATTTCAGAGATTTTCAGGAATTCCGAATATTCATTCTATTTATCAAATTCATGGAATTAGAGGACTTCAACGATTTCTGGGCATTTGGGGAATTTGAGAAATTCAGTGAATTCAATAAGTTAAATGAATCCAAGTAATTTTTAAAATTTAAGGAATTTATGGGCCTTCTGAGCCTTTGCGAAATTGAAGGAATTCAGAAAATTGTAGACATACAAGAAATTAATGGAGTTCAAGAAGTTTATATTTCAAGGAAGTTAAAAGGCCTCAAAGGAATTGAATGTAAATTCAAAATCATTTGAATAATAATTATAGTCCAAGAGCTGGTGACGCTTTTCGTAAAGTGGGAGTATAAGTCCTAGTTTGTGGCGGATATATATCACGGAAATGACCCTTCTTTCGAAACCCATAAATGCCAGACGCCCTGCCTGGGGCGTTTGGGCACCTGAGCCAGGTGAAAAAATGGGAAATTTGCAGTGACAGTATAAGAGCCAATTTTCTTCTAGGATCGATTATTGATGCCCCAAGTTTATTATTATTCAATCGCCAGATTGATAGCTTGGGGATAACATACTGCCAGCCTCGATAATTATCAATAAAAAAACTTGGATTTTGCAGTGAGAGTATAAGGTCTGGCGTTTTTAATAACATAAAGAATAGTATTCACAGGTAGCATTCGTAAAACGACAGACTGAAATTCCGGGGATAACACCTTGAAAATTAAGTTTGAAAATGAATAATTTTCCTCGGATGCGTTGGCCTGAGCGGGGGCCGAGGGACGAGGGACGACGGAGCAGCCGCATCAGGGTAAAAGGCTGAGTGGAGGGGATAACGGCGACGGCGACTGCCGGCAACGTCCCTCGGTCCCCGCTCTGACCAACACGTTCGAGGAAAATTATTCATTTTCAAACTTAATTTTCAAGGTGTTATCCCCGGAATTTCAGTCTGTCGTTTTACGTATGCTACCTGTGAATACTATTCTTTATTTTATTAAAAACGCCAGACCTTATACTCTCACTGCAAAATCCAAGTTTTTTTGTCTGATAATTATCGAGGCTGGCAGTATTTTATCCCCAAGCTATCGGTCTGGCGATTGAATAATAATAAACTTGGGGCATCAATAAGAAAATTGGCTCTTATACTGTCACCGGAAATTTCCAATTTTTTCACCTGGCTCAGGTGCGCAAACACCCCAGACAGGACTTCTGGCATTTATGGTTTTCGCAAGAAGTGTCATTTCCCAGATATATATCCTGCACAAACTAGGACTTATACTCCCACTTTACGAAAAACGTCACCAGCTCTTGGACTATTACTATACCAGAAAGTATCAAGTAAGTATCCCTCATGGAATTTATTAAATAGAAGAAAGGCGAATTAATTTTTTAAAACAGAGTCACGAAGAAAAGTCTTCTCATTCTCATCTTAAAGTATTTTAAAAACCAAGCGATCCTTTCTGAAATATAATAAACATTTCTTTAGAGCTTACGAGACTGTCAAATAATTCTTAAGGAAAGAGATCGAAGCAACTGTTTGGTACATTATATTGCAAAAACTATCAGAGTAATAACTTGAGTTCTTTTCTACGTCTGTCGTTGACAGGCGTCACCTTCTCCAGCACCGTCCGTGAATCTCGGGATTCTTGAATTCTCTACCGCCGGGATTTATTTTAAGTCAAACGGGTTCAAGTTAATAGTATTTCAGTTAGAAATCGTGTACGCGTATCGTGTAGTTTTCTTTCTCCGAGGTTTTACTTTTTTTATCGCCATGAAACGTGAGATCTTCCAGGATTAACCAGTGCAGTTCTCATTCTGTGAAACGTGTCGGTGCAATTCGTGCTTTTTCTTTTAGTGCCATGCTACCTTGTTTAGACAGCGCTCAGTTTCGTTGATTGGTTATTCTTGTTAAATTGACTTCACGTGTCGTGCGCGGGTGGTCAGGTTCCGGCCAAAGTTCCCCTGCGCTCAGACTCACGCTGACATCGTTTCGAAAATCGGAAATTCGGCCGGGGACTCAGGAGACACTCGCGCTTAAATAACCAGTGCATCGTTTCTTTTTCCGTCTCAATGATGTTAAATCGTTCGCAAAATATTTCAGTGTCTCAGTGCAATAATTCTCAGATCAATATTCAAACCACACTTCGTACTCACGTGATCAAACGTCACTTTTTGTATAGTAGTATACCTTGTGCATGTGGGGAGGCCCGGGCCAACAGTCCCATGCGCCGGGTCGCGTAAACCGATTAACGATTTCGTTATATAATACATTGTGTCATAATATTCTGTAAATTCAAACAAGGCATCGTATCTCTCTATATCCAGGGGAGGCAACAAACCGCCGGCACCCGAACCGGGACCGCCAGCACCCGAGCCACCAACACCGGTTCCTGAGCCTCCTGCATCACCACGACCTTCCGAGTGGGTGTTAAAGGAGGTTATTCCTGGACAAACAGGAAACTCTGACCCTCGTTCACGGAAACGACGTAGAAGCCTCTCTAGGCCGTGGAAACTGCAACTCCCATCGTTCTTCGGGGAGACACGCACCATCTTTCCGTGACCGCGTGTCGCTTTACTGAGAAACATAAATCTCGATCACGCTCGTCCGGTCGCGGCATCCACACCTCAACATCCCGGGTACTCATCATTGCCTGAGGTAGTTCCGTTGCCTCAGGGATTAGTAGCTCCTCCGTCTGAAGAGCTACCACCTCCAGCCGAATTATTCGCGCCGTCAGTTTCGACCCCATCAGTTTCCCGCGCGGATTTACCACCGGTCCTCAATTTCTTTGTGCCCACTACCCCTAGGGGGCCTCTGTCCCTAACACCGGGAAAGTGGTGTGAAATCGCCGCGCACTCCACTACGCCGGAACCCGCGAACTCAGCTACAGCCGGAATATTTTTCGCCTTCATTATTGGAATCCCCTTTGGCCAAACGAGCCCGGAAAGATAGTTCAAATACCCCACGACGGAATCTCTAATTTTAAAAACAAAATTGTAAACGCTTATAAATTCAACTAACCTCATCTAAACTGAACGAGAAGGCGAGCTTCCTTCTCGTCGCTACCTAAAAAAAAGACGGGTCCGGGAAAGCGGGCCCAGCACGTTTGGAAGGCTGACTCCGTCGGATATCACCGCTGTAGATAAGAACCACCGACCACCTATCACTGCATGGAGATCAGCCTCGATCTATGGCACGCCTTGACGCATATTTGCTCGAGAGGAAACAGGTACTGAAATCAGCCTCTGCGACTCCAGCAGTTGGCCGAGGTACCCCGCCCCACACTAGGGAGAGGAAATAATTATCTTCCCCCTCATTACCACTGAGTACTCTCGAAAACAAGGGCTCTTTCCGCAGTCCCTTTACAAATTACAACCTCCCCCCACACATGAGAAAAAGCGTCAAAGTTCGTCCAGGGGAATATGGAGTACCCATTCCGATTCCTAGGGTGTCACTGTTAGTTAGTTTAAACAACAGGGTGGTAAAGGCTCATTTTAATGTTCTTCCCAAACTTGACCCAATTTGCATAATTGGTCTCGACTTGTTGGATAGAGTTTATTACAAGCAGGTCAGATATATAATTTTCGGCAATCCTCAATATTTCTACGAAAATTCTGAATTACGACATCGCTATTAGCTAACATTAAAAATACCAAATTTTGCATAGAGTTTAAACTCGAGGAAAATAAGGTATAAGTAAATTTGAGTAGAATCGATAAATATTGGATCTCAACTCAACGTCGGAAAGTAATATTAAATCAAAAATTAACGATGACGTATAAAGGACATTCACGTTAATCGGAAAAATATGCTTTTCGAAAGTGCGTCCAAAAAATATTCAATACTGAGTAAATTTCGATTGAAAAGGTAAAAAAATGCCATAAAAAGTTTTAAAGTTAGGATTTAAATACTAAACAATTTTAATTCCAGGGAGTTCAAAAGTAAGCAAATTAAAATTTTGAGTGTTAGAAATTAAATTAATATTTAACAAAAGCCTTAGCAAGAAAACAACATAAGGTATCCAAAATCTAAAGAGCAAAGAATAAAAAATGTATATTAAATATTAAATGTTATGTTAAATATTAAATATTATATTATACTTTCCAGCAAAATTTTGAAAAATATCGATGATAATAAGCAGGTTGCTGATAAGAATCTTCATTTTTTCAGGTAGATTTCTTGAACGGTAAATGAGAAATTAGAGACATATTTAGGGCTATATATACTGATCCTTGTCGGTCATTAATACCCGAAAATACTGTAGGATTATGAAAATTTGCAAAGCCTGGAGACATAGTTGAAGAATCATTGCGAAAGCTCTTAAGCCGGAAGAAGCTGTTGAAATTGAAAACACCAGTTGATAGACCTTGTTCACTGGACTTTCGCTAATAAAATAGCTAGTTTCCGTATCTGAAGTAAGAATTAATTATTATCAGTACAATTAACCTTGTTTGTGGAATCAAGATATTACGAGGTGTCGCCAAGCTTTCCGCATTTCTTTTCTTTTAATATATTCTTGAAGATTTAAAAGATTTTTCGATGAAGAAAATTTAGAAGTTATATTTTTTAGAATTATTATTGACATCCCAGATATTTCATTCTGAGACATTTTTGTTTTGTCAAATGCACGCAAACAAACCAGGGTTGGTGTTTTACTTTTCTTTTCAGTCCACTTGTTACAAGCAACTCAGTTATTGCAAAGTTAAGTTACTTGGATGGATGGATGGATGGATGGATGGATGGATGGATGTATGGATGGATGGACGGATGGATGGATGGTGAAGATTGATTATGATTCTTGAGAAAATTCAAAAAGATTTTTTAAGGTTTTAGGTGTGTGAAAAACGAATCTAGAAAGTTTGAAAGAAAATTTTGTTTAGGGGACAGAATTTTTACAAATTTCTGGAAAAATTTTAATCAGTTTAAAAGATACTTAGGACTTTTAGAATTTTTGAAGTTTAAAAATCTTTTATACATTTTTCAGATATATTTTTAATCTGACCTAATTTTTCCTCAAACTTTAACAAATATTTTTAAATTAAATTAAACCTTCTTAAATGTTTTGAAATCACTTTAAACATTCTCTTAACAGTTTTTCATTTCATGAAATCAATTTTTTAATTTAATTACCGTAAAAATAATATAGCATATTATTTTCGATGATAATAACTCTATTAAAACGTCATAATTAATAATTATGATGAAATAAGCTATATTATTCGATGTACCGAAAAATTATAACTTTCCTCTAAACACTCGGTTCACGGATTTTCTTTCGTTGATTACTTTATTTTATGTCAAATAGCACCAGAAAAAAAATTATCACAATATTCTTATCGGAAGACTATGTTTTATTTACCCACGAACTTTTTCGTATTATTCAACATCATATTTGAATATTGTTGTGAAATAAAAGTTTTCACGTAAAAGATATGGTAAATTTTGCCTATCATTTTTTACACAGCATTTTATTTATTTATCATTTTACTTAACCCCCGAATATTTTAAAATTAAAATTAAAACCACTTTTCGGGCTTTGTTGGAGAAAATCCACTTTTTTTGTGCTTAATTATTTAATTCTAATGCGGGCTACATCTTTTAGCAAAATTTTATTCATGCCATATTAGGTAGGCAAAAAAAATACTTTTTCAAAAAGCGACAAAGCATTATTTTCGACAAAATAGTTAACTTTTAAATCTTCGAATAAACAAATAAATGAATCATCAAAATACATGCATTTTCTGCAAAACAGTAGAATTTTCTACCCGACACTATGCATTTTCAACAATAAAATTATTCTTTTACGAGTCAGTTAGATTTTTAAATAAATAGTTTAATTTTTAATAAAATAGTTGAATATTCAACCAAAATAGTTTAATTTTCTATGAAACTATTTGCATTTTGTATTAAAAAGATAAGTTTTCAACTGAAAAAGATAGTTTTCCAACCAAAAATCAAATAGTTACATTTTCAGTTAGAAATATTAATTTTTAACAAAAAAATGAGCTATCTTCTAGTTGAATTGAACTAAAAAAAAGACGAACTATGAACAAAATAGTTGAATCCATAGGGGAAAAGATGAATTTTCAAAAATGAAGTTTAATTTTCTACCCAAAAAGACGAATTTTTAACCAAATATATGAAGATTCCACAAAAAAGGTGAATTTTTAAACCGACGCTATGAATTTTTGAGAAAAAAGTTAATTTTCTACCAAGTAGTTCATTTCTCAAATTAATAGTTCAATTTTTAACCATGTGGTTGAATTTTCTACCAAAATAGTTCAATTTTCACCAAAAAGAAGAATTTACAACCAAATAGTTGAATTTTCAAAAAGAAAAGTTCAACCTTCAATTAAAAATATAAATTTTGTACCAATAATGGACGTGCGTAGTCGCCTCACTATTTTCAGTTGTTTTGGCTATGAATATAAATCAAATTTTCAAAAATTTCTTGTAGACTACGTGCTAAACCACATGGTGCACGATGTGGTCCACCCGATTCATCGAATCTCCATTGGTTGTTATTTTGGCTGTTAGCACAATTTGAATTTTCAAAAAATTCTCGTAGAATACGTGCTGAAAGACCTGGTGCACGATGTCGTGCACAAAGATCGTCGACCCTACGCTGGTAGTTATTTTGGATGTTGGCGCGATTTAAATTTCAAAAAAATTCTCGTAGAATACTCGCTGATCGAGCTGGTGCACGATGTGGTGCACCCGGATCGTCGACTCTCCGCTGGTAGTTATTTTGGATGTAGGCACGATTTCAATTTCAAAAAAATTCTCGTAGAATACTCGCTGGAGGACCTGGTGCACGAAATGGTGCACCCGGATCGTCGACTCTCCGTTGGTAGTTATTTTGGATGTTGGCACGATTTAAATTTCAAAAAAATTCTTGTAGAATACTCGCTGAAGGACCTGGTGCACGATGTGGTGCACCCGGATCGTCGACTCTCCGTTGGTAGTTATTTTGGATCTGGCACGATTTAAATTTCAAAAAAATTCTCGTAGAATACTCGCTGAACGACCTGGTGCACGATGTGGTACAACCGGATCGTCGAGTCACCTCTTGAAGTTATTTTGGATGTTAGCACAACTTAAATTTTAAAAAAATTCTCGTAGAATACTGGCGAAATGACCTGGTGCATGATGTGGTGCACCCGGATCGTCGACTCACCTTTTGAAGTTATTTTGGATGTTAGCACAATTAAAATTTTTTTTTAATTCTCGTAGAATACGTGCTGAACGACCTGGTGCACGATGTGGTGCACCCGGGTAGTGGACGTACCATTTAGAGATGTGTCGGCCTTTGCAAAACTTAAGATTTTAATTTTCAACGCAGGCTAATGTACAAGTTTGTTACATAACCTGCAAATTATATTTATCAAGTCATTATATCTACTTTAATTGCTATAATATTTTGTACTTTCACCATTCTCAATAAGTTATGTCCATCAGAGTTCGTTTACATGTGTGCTTTAAGGTAAAAATTGTGTTATTAATCATAC
>CAKNWU010036006.1:0-13238 GCA_932072015.1 Andricus quercustozae
AAAAAAAAAACGAAAACTGCAAGTTTTTTAGACATATAAGCATAATTTTTGACGTTTCTAAGGTCACAGAAGAAAATTTCTCATCGGATATTTTTGAAGTGAAACTTTCCGCTTTTTTTAAATCCGCAGTCAAAAATCGGGGTTGACATTTAAAAAAATCGTCTTGACTCTATTAAAGGGGGTACTGTGTATACGTGCGCCTACAAGAAAGAGCTTCGTAGCCTATTAAGGCGTTAATTAAGTCGTTTATATGCCCCCTTCCATAATTCCCCGTCAGTACTCCCCCTGATTGCGCCTACTTCTCTTCCCTTCCCCTACTTTTCCCTCCCCGGATTAATGCCAGCCACCATTCCCTTCCACACTTACCCAACTTCACCCTACTTCCCTCTTCCCCTCTACTCACCCGCACTACCCAAATTTCTCTCCTTACACTTACCCTACCCTCATTTTACCCTACTTTTCCAACTACTCACTTCTCCTTACAAGTATACATGCCCGCAACTACTAAACCACCCTAAAACAATAAAAAACTACGACTAGCCTTTTCAAATCGTAAATTTTAGTTATTTTTTGTGGAAATTCGTAATTTTCTTAGTAAACATTATGAAAAACTAAATTTTATTTTAGGGTCTCAGAGTTTCCTGTTTTTTTGTAAAAAAAATGGTATTTATTTGCAATGGTGTCTAGAAAGAACCCCGTACGCTCCTTACGGAAATTAGGTTTTGGTTAAATTGGCCCAATTTAATATATTTTGTAGTTCAATAAGATTTCTATAAAAAACGTGCAATACTTGTAATTTTCTATCTCAATTTTTTGTTTTTAAGGATTTTCTAGTTAAAAAGTTGAAGTATTTTGTCCTTGTGTATATCGAATTATCGCATGAGAAAGACAAACATAAAATTCCGATTTTTAAGGTATTTTGTTCTTCAATATTAACTCTTTGCAGGATCTAGGAAAATTAATTTATTAATTTAAAATTTTAGAAAGTGATCTGTAGGATTTTACTTTTCATTTGAGGCATTAATCATTAAAAAATCTTGACGGATTCGTGAAATACTCTGCGGCCTGGAGATAAAATCGGTTTCGGGTATTGCTTTGACCTTATCTACGAATCATCAAAACGTAAACAGTCAGTGGCGTGTGACCCATTTCCCAATATAATGCAATATACGCACGTGCAGTCCTGCGCACTGCCTCTTTATCCCTGGGCTAATGGTGTTTTACGTATGGGTGAACAGTTAGTGAGCCCCGTCTCCCTTGCTCCACACATCACCACATTCCGAGGGCACACGAGGCCATCAGTTCTAGGCATACCTTAACATGAGGCCCCTTATCTTCATACCCCAACGTAATTATTTTTATGTTCGAGCATGCTAAATATAAAATACATTACCGCACCGTGGTTAGATACGCAATATTTAACCCTCCTAGTACCAGGTGGGGTCGGATCTGACCCGATGTTTTATTGGTTCTAGACATAAAATGAAATGTCAACGACAACTGTGTGGGCAAAAAAAAAATTATGTCCCCAATGTCCTTCATGAGTGGTTAAGCATTGTAAGTAGAACACCTCCAAGAATGCAGGAATCGGATTTAAAAAATAGCAGCTTTTTGGTGATATCGAAGAAGTCTGAATTCGAAGTATTAATGTACAAATTAATTAAAAGAGTTTTTGTTCAGTAAAATAAGGTGGGGTCGGATACGACCCCACCTGGTCATCTGGGCCTCTGATCCGCAGCTGGTGTTAGAAGGGTTAATAGGCTCCTCAACATGGCTAAGAAAGATTTTTATATGTATTTTGGATGGCGCTATCAACGTAAAAGTGAAGGCTAATTTTAAAAGGTCACCTGTTTAGTGGTCCGAAACTATCCGTCAGTAGTGTAACTTCCTGTAAAAGACTACTAAGAATTATAACGATGTGTTTCGCTTTGGGGAGGGGGTTGCCCTCCATCTTGTTCATCTCTCCGGGCGCTTCAGCCTAGCCAGGGTTGGTTTCAGGGATAAATAATATGAGTTTGATGGTGAGCGTGTCGAAAATGTGTGTGTGATAGTGTGTGTGCCGTTGACAGTTTTAAGTGTAAGTGTGTTGTGTCCGCGTCTACATATCCTTGGGTGTGAGTGTGAAGTGTGCGATCCTTAATGTAGCGGCGAAATCAAAGGTTGGATGCGGTGCGTGAGTGAACGCGAGAGAGAGAGAGAGATATATAGAACGGATGTTCGGCGTGCACAAGCGTATTCAGGCCGGTCCCTGTAAAGCCGTATTGAGACGAACGGTTCCCGGTTCCGATTACGGTTACGATTTACGGTCCGGTTCATGCACACGGTGCATCGCATTCACCCAAGATTGCTCAAGGCAGCGACAATAGCTGCAGAGTCACGTGACTTCATCGACCACTGTGATTGGCTACGATCAGCGACAACTGTGGCCAGGTAGAAATCGCCGCGGCTGAAAATAGAGAGAAACCTAAATGCGCAACGCGAACCGGGACCGTAATCGGAACCGGGAACTGCTCGTCTGAATAGGGCTTAAGCATGATAAAAACGATAGGCGGTCGGGTTTGCGCGTCAGGCGGATCATCGGCGAGCGAGGCAAGCGTCATCCCCCCTGAGCTCGTCTCCCTCGAAAACCGTTAGCGGTACGGTGCGGAGAGATATGGAGAGAGGGGAAGGAGGCGCTCTGGCGGTCGCAGGATATGCGTGGTCACCAGGTGGTCGGTTCGGTTGGTCAGGGCGGTCAGGGGGATGATATGCGGTAGGGGAAGACCCCAGGGAAGGCTCAGTGTGATTCAGTGTACCCCCTTGCCCGATGGACGACCATAGTTGCTCCAGGTAGACGTACATCGAGTGGTCTCTCCAAGCAGGCGCAGAAAATCCGGTTTGTCCAGGTTGGGCTGGGTATGAACCATCGTACACCTTTTCCCGACGTACTGCCATAGTTGCACCAGATATTCGTATGTCGGGTGGTCTTCATCAATAGTTCCCGCGGGAGATGTCTAGATCGCGAGGGGGGCTTTCAAGATGAAGGGGGTCCCTGGTTGGCGCCACCCCTCGCCTAGCGAATCGTGGTCGTAGTTGCTCCAGGCGCTCACGATTCGCCTCGGCCTCTAAGCATAGTGCGAATACCCAAGGAGTTCTTCAGCTGTTTGTCCCGGTCGATCTACCATATTAGTTCCAGGTGGTAGAGAGATCAGTCAGTTCTTTTAAAATCTCGTGGCTGATGGATTGGCGGGGAGCGCAGGCGCGCCGTCAATTCTCGCGAGAACGGGGGTAGTCGGCTCTTGCCTCGTGACGCGTCGATCAATGGCGCATGTGTTCCTTCTATAGGTGTGTCTGTGTATGCAACGAGCCGAGGGACTGCTCGTTACAGAATGATAAAAAACAAAAAAAATCATTTTAGGGTCACAGATATTCCTATTTTATGTAGGAAATTGTAATTGTGTGTAGATATTCGAAAGTTTATAAAAAACTATGGAAAACTATATATAATTTTTTCAAAACAAGATTTTCCTAGAATTGCATACAACAGTGTAATTATTTATAAAATTTTGTCAAGTGTCGCATTTTCCACAAAAAACTATGAAAAATTGAGATTGCCTTTTTTTTCTTTCTTTTGCAGAATTAACTAGACTTAGACGGCCGACAATTCGGAAAATTTCGTATCATATTCATGCTACGAATTACGAAGACATATCAAATAAGCAAGTTCGCTTACCAATAAGACCTTTTGCTGTAGCAATAGAGAAAATAAATGGACATGAATACCTCACTGGAGTAGTCATATCAGGGGATTTATTTGCATTTGTTACTTATGTTGTGGACCGTGAAGAAAAATTTATTATTGACGCCGATACCCTCGATAATGTAAGGATACCGGAAGGATGGATACCTCCGACTGTGAATGGAAAGTTCGGCAAAAAATACACAGGACGGAAAATTCGTTATGCATTGCGGGCAGACATGGTCTAGCATTATGATGACAGTGCTTCCGATTCTAGTCAAGGTTCAAATAAAAAAATGGTCAAATCCAAATTTATGCACACTTTTTGGGTAAATTTCATTTTTAAAATATAGTGGCATCAAATATGTAGGGAGCAGACTAGGTAAGATATGAACTTGGCTACGAATCGTCTAGGACGGAAAGGTCAACCACTGCGAGCCGCGGGGGCTTAGCACTGAGTATGCAATACAGGCAGTCGACTACCTGACTCCCTGAATACTCAATGCTAAAGCCCCTTGACTCGCAGTGGTTGTTTCCTAGATGATTCGTAGCAAAGTTCATACCTTACCTAGACCACTCCCTAGAACTAAGAAACTACTCCTGACTCATCATCGGTTTATTTCTGGTTCAATACTTATTATATTCAACACTTCAATACCAATACGTTTCTTTAATAAATAAAGGACTTTATATTGAATCTGTAGCTGATCATTTTTCGATCCTTCTCCATCCTCGTTTCTCTTTATAATAAATTATGTACAACTCGCTTTGCTCGCAAATTTAAGCGGTCACGCTTCATGCTCGGTTTTTAAATTACGCAGTTTTCCGTAAAACGAACTTCATTATTATACACTACGCACTTATTCAAACTAATTAATCAGGTTCTATTAACCGTGTAGTCAAGACTGTAATATTGGGAGGATATCTGCGGGTAGTTTACCTTCCGTAAAATTAATTAGTGGTTTTCGTATGATGGTAACACAAACTGAATTTGAAGTAACATGAACAATGGCATAATTACTTATTCAAACTAATTAATCATGTCTTAACAACTACGTCGTCAAGATTTGAGTATAAGAAAGGTGTCCGAGGGTAGTTTAACTATTTTAAAATATTACTTAGTAGTTTTCTAACTACTACATACAACAAATGTTTGTTAGGATAACAGGGAGTTGATTCCCTTACTATTGAAACGTCCGACGTCGGAAACGACGTAGAAAACGTCGTCGTAAACTATGTCTGAACCGACGTCGTAATAATAATGTGATAATATAATTACTAGAATTAATAATGAAAGATAATTAGAATTAGAATTGATTAGAATAGCATTTCCAGACACTGGTTATCGATTGTAATGAAACAAGATTATATATTTAGTAAAATTATTTACTTGAAGTCGTTCGTGTTACAATATTTCAAGTATCTATCAGGTAGCACATTTAAGTAGCATATTTAAAATATTGTAACACCAACGATTTCAAATAAATAATTTTACTAAATATATAACGTTGTTTCATTACAAGCTATAACCAGTGTCTGGAAATGACATTCTAATCAATTATAATTATAATTATCTTTTATTATTGATTCTAATAATTATATTATTATAGAAATAGTTTCCGTGATGCCGTAAACCACATCCGTAACGACGTAGTAAACCACGTATGAATCGACGTCGTAAACTACGCATGAAACGACGTCGGAACCTACGTCGTATACTATCCCAATTTCCGACGTAGTTTCCTACGTCGATTCTGACATATTTTCCAACGTCGTTTGATACGTAGTATACGACGTCGGTTCAGACGTGGTTTACGACGTCGGAATTTTCAATAGGGTACCTTCCATCCGTAACCTCGTCAAATTTTGAATTTGACTAGAAAATATACACGTACTATTTTGTTTATGAACCATAGTCTCCTTTGTTTGTCAGCTTTAAAACTTTTGATTTTGGAAATCGGTTGTCAAAATGAAAAAGCTTTCTTTGCATAAACTTTTAGATTTCGGGCATTGGTGGCTTGTAATAAAGGAGGGTTTGCCGCCATGGCTACCTGATTTTCGAGAATGGTTCGAAAAACTTTACATTATCATTGTGGACCGATGTTAACGTGATGTACCAGCGCTTCTTGAAAATCTTGGTATTAACCGTAAAGTGCCACGTCTGTTAGTTCGCGGACATAGGCAACTTGACACCGAAGAAGCAAATGAATCGAGTTGGATTACTAAGACAAGGTGGATCGTAGAGACTCGAAATGGACACACAAAATCTGTTTAAAGTTCTTCGGAATGCCAGATGGATTCATCTTAATGAACACCAAGCACCTCATTTCTCTAGGCTAGATGTACATTATCTGTAGGAACTGACAGTAGGACAGGCAGCGAATGGCAGATTTGAATTTGGACGAACTTTTCGATGAACCGAGTTTAATTAATTAATTAAATTTAATTAAAGATAACTTGTTTCAAGCAACCGATGATCAGGAGCTACAACTGTATGAAGCGTGAAACAATGAAAAAATATTTGGGAACTACTGCACTTTCAAAACTGGGGCCAGGACTGTCGGATCATGCGCACATTTAGCAAGAATATTATGGTATTAAGAATACGCGCACCATCAGCCAGCAGTAAAGTATCCAAGCAGATCTATGGTTGATAATATTACCGATGCGGGTTACAGGGAACAGTAGAATAATGTACTAAAACTCGTCTTGTTTGAGCAAACTAATTCCCATTGTTGTATTTAGTGATCAGACCGTCATCCAATATTGACTTAAGTGGCTGGATAACTCCCAATATTGCCTTGATAGGCCAAACCATTCAATAATGTTGCCATAACTGGTTGAAAGACTTCCCGATATTGCCTTCATTGGCCGGATCGCATCATAAGATTGCCTTAAATGACTGGAAAATACCAGAATATTGCTATTATTAACCTGATCATTCTTGAATCTTGCCTTAACTGGCTGAATAATACTCCAGTATTGCCTTAATCGGCAGGATCGTGCACTGATATCGTCTTGATATTGGCTTGGTTACCCGGATTATACATTGATCTTACCTTAACTCGGTAGACACAGAGTTGGGCATAACCTCTGATCTCGGCGCCACATAGTTCTCGAGTGTCGCCACACAGTGCTCGAGTGTCGCCAGAGTTTCTCTATTATTCTTGAAAACCGAACTTTGATCGAAAACCAACGAAAACCACTCCATCTTTCGTCCGTCAGACATGGATATTATCCATCAGGAGGCCCTAAACTACAAAAAGGGACATTGAGTTTGGTATGATCTCTGAGTGTGGTGCCAAACAGTCCTAGATGGTCCGTGGAACTCCTCGAGTGTCCACGAAACGTTAACTTTGGTACAACACCTACGAAAAAGTATCCTTTTCTCGCAATTCAGACATGGATGTTATTGCTCAGGGGGTCCCAAACTACAATATATCATAGGAATAGAGAGTTCGACATGATACCTGTGCGTGGTGTCAAACAGTTCTCGAGGGTCCATTGAACTCCTCTCGCGTCCGTGAAATGTGACATTTGGTCCCTCCTATCCCGAAACCTTAGGATATTATAAACTACATAATACCAGAGTTTCATTCAATTTGACAGGGATCATATTTTCATCTCTAGAATTTCAGGTATTTGGATCAAAATTCAAGAAATCAGCTAGGGATCTATTTCTTTTGCAATCTAAAGACACGTTTTTGTCGAAAGAAGCTAAACAGATTGTGTTTTCACTCAAGTGCCAAAGATAATTAACAATTTTTTTGAAAGCTACGTAACAGACCTTTTCAATAAAAGACCAATCAATAAGTATCCCTACTAAAGTCAGGTCATTGTTTGCAGGTGCTTCTGGTTTTGTTGCTGTGAACCAAGTTCTTTGAAAATTAGTATTAATTATAAAAGCTCTTTATAGTGGATCGCGGATAGTCATGGATGTATTTTCAATGTAAATTCACATTGACATTTTGCACCCGATAGTAATAATAAATCTGTAAAAAACTGGTAGACCTGTTTCATAACTGATTGCAAGTAGCGACTCTCATCCATCTTTCCGATCACCAGCTGCTAAATGAATTAGTACCGCGGCTCCTAGCAACCTTTCCGACCGCATGCTGCTGAATTAATACCATGGAGCTCAACCGCCTTTTCATATACTAGCTGCTGAATTAAAACCACAAAATTTCACCGCTTTTCTGACCAGTAGCTACTGGAATAATACCGCGGCTCTCAAAAACCTTTCCGACCACCAGCTGCTGGATTAATTTCGCGGCACTTCAATACCTTGCCAACAGCTATCTGCTGGATTATTCCTGTATCCCTCCACCACTCTTTCGACCACCAGCTGTGTATTAATACCGCGGCTCTCTACCACCTTTCCGCCAAGCAGTTTCTAAAGCAAATATTTTAAACATTCTGAGCAGAAAATTTTAATGATCTTTTTTATCCCTCTATTATAGACTTGTCTCTAATGATTTCTTTCTAAATTGTACATATATAATGTCATAAAACTGAAGTCTTTTTTCAACTTTAGTGTAGCCAAGACAGAGTTATGAAAAAAATAATTTAGAAAAGCAAAATAATAAATGATGTTCACCTTTTTGTTTATAGAAAAGGCTTACGAGACATATACGAATATGCGTAGAAATGATTCGGACAAAAATTATAGTCATCTATGCAACTATAACAAACTGATGTGATATTATGTATTTACAACATAAATACTGATCTTTATACCCCAGATTAAGTGACTTAATTTCCCTTAAAGTTCCACTTATGGCATTCACGCTATAGTTCCAGTTGACTAGAAAAAGGCGTTCAGAGGTATCAACATGCTAAGTATTGCAAACAAAATATTTCCAAGAATACTTAATAATAGGGTAATAAAAATAGCAGAAGAAAAGGTCTGGGTCAATGGATGACTCCTGAAAGCAGTACAATCAATATATGCATGTAGCAAAGCAAGTGTGAGGGTAAGTGTGCAACTTAGTGGCTGGTTCAATATTGTAGTAGGTGTTTGGCAAGAATGCGTCATATCCTCATGGCTATTTTTATAGTAATGGACAAGTGTCTAAGAATGGCCCTCTTAGACGTAGAAGGTGTGGATCTCGGGACAGAGAAGGTGCGTGGGTTAGTTTTTTCAGATGATAAGGTTGTTACAGCAGATTCAATCGAAGGCTTGTCAAGAATCTTGAGTAGACTAAAAACTAGCATGAAGAATATGGGCATTAAATTTAATGTAAATAAAAAAGAAATGTTAGTGTTCAAAGGAAAGGTTGAGAAAACAGTATGCAATATTGTCCCATACGATGAGAGGATAGAACAAGTTGATAAGTACATATGTTTTGGTAATCGGTGGGATGAGATCCACTGTCAGAAGTAAAAATATATCAAATAAAGCTAAAATGAAGATATATAATTTTATATTTGCACCCACCGTGCTTTACGGTAGCGAGACCTAGACATACCAAGAAAAAGATAAGAGTAAAATTACCGCGGTTATCCTGCAACACCTTCACATATCTACAATATCATCGCAAAGTATTTAAAACATCGTATTTATTCAAATTATAACATCCTCATCTCATTAGTCAGTCGACTTAGTCCGTCGTTATGATGAAAAACCGGGTTCATCCGAGAACAAGTTTTAAAAAGAAATAAAAAATCGAGGGACCAATAACTTATTTTGAGGTAAATATTTTTGAGCAAATAACAATCAGCTGTTATGCTCTAGCTATAATTAATTTAATTATTACGTCACGAGACATTATCTACATCTTAAAAGCAATCTTATTATGATATACATTAAAATCCCGTACGGGTAGTGGTAGTGATATTTTAGCATTTCAGATCAAAATTTTACTTGACTCAAGCCAATTAGTGAAAATTAGTGACTTTTTCTTCTCGCTTTTCCAAATAAAATGGTAGGAGTTAAGGGGATTTATCAGAGTTATAAAACGGAATTCCAGTTTCCGGCTGCACGGTTGAATCTTTTTGTCTGATATTTTGCATACCTCATCTAAATATTGGTCTCTTTTGTCGTGAAGTCTCGGTTTTTTTGAAAAAATGCTTATATTTGACGTTATGAACAAAAGAAAAGAACAATAGAAAAAAATACAGTGATGCTCAGTACTAGCTGAGTGTGTATCTTCGAGGCCTAGCCAATCGACCACCATCAGATTTACGAGGCAGACTCCCCGGAGCGCGAGACAGATTTTCTGTCACTAATTCTATGTAAAAATTAACAATTGATTCTTCTTATTATCTATTATTGTAACTTTAAATGTCACGAATTTTCCATGTATTTGAAAAAGACATTTATTGATTCATTGTACCGGATAAATAAATCGGTTACCTAAGGCCAAAAGACATGTACATCCTGCAATACATCCACAATTTAACAAAAAAATTGCGTATAATGTTTTATAGACATTGTTATTGACAATGACTCTCACGATAATTCAAACTATTTCCAGAGAGGAACAAACTTTTTCAATAAAAATTACAATATCTTTAAATACCTACGAATCGTAGTGTTTTAAATTAATTAATAACAACGGTTTAATGTGAAATTTACATAAAACAGTTACTGAAAATCTCTCTCACAAATATTCGAAGCAGTTTCAGTGCAAAACAAATTACTTTCCAGGGCAAAGTTTTATATTTACTTATTTAATTTGTTTACAAAATTAACAATTGTTGTAATTGAACACACATAATTAAAAATATATCACTTTTCCCAATATCTACATAATTTCAGATAATAAATGAAGAAACAAATTCCAATTTTTTGCAAAAAATTGTTTACAACATTTACAATTGTTGATATTTCATAAAAATTGCAACTAACAGTCACTCTCACTATAATTTAAAGCATATTCATCCGAAAACAAATTTTTTTCAACAAAAATTACACTCTGTGGCTGTTTGTTAATGTCATGTGTTTATAACAATTAAAGCAGACAATAATAACATTATTTGCATTCTGAGAGTACTCTTGCGTCCATTTAAGATGATTTTATTAGATGCAAACCGCTTTTGGAGAGTAAATAATAATTTTGTGAAAAATCTCGATTTTCTTATACTTCAAGTAAACATATAATAAATAAGCAAATGAAAATGCTGTAGACCTTTTGAACGAAAGAAATGCGTTTCCTCTCATAGCTCCGTGCATCTTGGCACACTTTCTTGAAATTATATGAATAAACTATTTCTGCTAATTAAAATTGAATCACGCGATGCTTTCATAATTTCAGTTTTTGAACCGGTCTGCATCTCATAAAAAATGAAAGGGTGATTCGTTTCGGGTAATTCGACGCGCTTTTGAGTGTCCGCTCGCGCTCCAGGGTCTGTCTCGTAACTTTGACGGGGGTCAATTGGCTAGGCCTCGAAAATACACACTCAGCTAGAACTGAGCATCACTGCGTTTTTTTTCTATTGTTCTTTTCTTTTGTTCATAACGTCAGATATAAGCATTTTTTCAAAAAACCGAGAATTCACAATAAAAGAGACCAATATTTAGATGAGGCATCCAAAATATCAGACAAGCATATTCAACCTGTCGGCCGGAAACTGGAATTCCGTTTCATAACACTGATAAATCCCCTCACTGCTCAACATGTATCAAGTGCGTGTTCTTGGTGTCTCTGAAATTACGTGGTGTGTTTATGAGAACTGAATTAAACAGACAAATTTTAACGTCAACAAAGCAAGGTAAAGTGAATTAAATATGACCATGTTTCCCAATGATTTATGTCAAATGCGACAGCAAGTCGTGTAATATAAACTCAAAAATTTTCAAGAATATTCATAGCTTCATTAGGTACACTCTTCTCGAAATTCTTCATCAGTGGGTTTTATTCATAGGAAGAAAATGAGGATCAAGATTTATTTTCTGTGTTTCACCTTAGTGGTTCACACTAACCCTGTTGGTAAGTATGACTATATATTTAATTTAAAATCTATTTTTATTTGTTACTTGAAACCCCTTCATAATAGCTTGTATCTATCAAAAATATTATTCAAATTAAAATCCTTTTGATGGAATTGCAGCTTGTCACTCATTATTTTTGGCATAAGTTTTGAAAAAAGGACAATATTTCGAATGGAATAAAAAGGAATTGAACTTGTATCATTTCTAAACAAAAGCATTTAAAATAATATCGTTAAAAATAATTTTAAATTCAAAAAATTAGAAACAGAATCTTTCTAAATTAAAAACTTTGAAATTAAAAATGTTAAATTTGGACAATTTCATTAGGAAGGAGCTGAAATTGTATAATTTCTAATTTTTTATTTTGAATCCAAGAATCTCGAGATCGACTGGTTTCAGATTAAACTTTCAAAAATAGGAAAATTTTAAAAAGTTAAAAATTGAATATTTTACGAATACAATTTTTCAAAATAGATTATTTAAAATTGAAAGGAATGAAGATTTTATTAATTCTATTTAATAAATTTAAATTCGAAGCGATAAAAATTGACCGTTTAATACTAAAAATTAAAGTCAATATTTCAAAGTCAAAGCTTCTGAAACTCTAGAAATCTAAATTTTTAATAAATTAAAAAAATTATGATTTAACATACTATTGTTACTATTCTTACTTAATTCTTAAAATAAGTTATTATTTAATTGGTCAGTGACTGTTGGATAAGTAAATAACTAAAATAAAATTCAAATAAAACATCAAAGTTGATTAGAAAATGTTTTCACAATTTCGAAGAATTGTGATATTCAAACTTTTTTGTACTCAAATTTTTAAAAATCTCTATTACTGTAAGTAAATTTTAATCGTTTAGCAAATAATCATTTTTGAATTTTCAATTATACTTTTCGAAATACAACCATTTCAATTTACATCGCAAAAATTAAACTACTTAAATTACTTTAAGTAAATTTAAATCGTTTAGAAATTAATAATATTTTAATTTTCGATTATACTTTTCGAAATTCTACAATTTCAATTTTATTCTCAAAATTTAAACTTATGTTAGGGAAAAATTAAAAGTTTAGCAATTACAATGGAAACTCAGAAGGCTAAAATTATAACCGTTAAAAATTAAAGATTTTATTGAATTATTCAATAGAAAAATTGTTTTTTTTTAAGCTGAATTTGAAATGTTGAGATTTTTGGAACATATTCAAATAAAAAAATGCAATATTGAATGTCTGGTTCTAAAATCTGCTCATTTTCAAAGCTTGAATTTGAGAAATTATTGTATACATTTTTCGTTATTTTCAATATGATAGTCTAAGATTTCGAAAAATTTAATAATAAAAATAGTTTTGCACATTTGAAATTGAAACCAAACAGTTTAGAATATTTAAATGTTATATTATTAAATTAAAAACTGACTATCAAGGCTTTTAGTAAGAAATATATCAGTTTTAAAATATTGAATAATGAAATTTTCATGGCATTTTTAATATTTTTGTTTGAAACTGCAATATTGTGAAATTCGAAACATCCAAAAACTAAGAAATTTTAAACTAAATATTTTAGAATCTAAGCATTTGAAG
>CAKNWU010036246.1:0-16673 GCA_932072015.1 Andricus quercustozae
TAGAGATTAGATTTAAAAAATACAATTTTTATCACGACAATCAGAGGTTATCCTAAGATACAGTGAAGATGATACTTTCTGAAACTTGTTATTAACATTGATTTAATAAAACTATTTTACTCAAACAAGAATTTTCAATTAAATATACTCCCACGCGAGGGAGGCGCGAACTAAATAAATTTAGATAAAACGCAACTACCTAGAATTTGATTTGCACTTTTTCACCTTACTGAAATGAATATTTTCCTGTCACGAAATGGTCGTATACACGAAATGAACTGAGATCAGGTAAAAGAAAAGAGATTTCTGAGCGAGAATATCTCTTGAATGAAAACTGGCCGTAGCTTGGCGCAGGTAGCTTCGCAAGAAGTAAAATCAAAGTTTGAGTCGTCGCAATAATATAGTGTTGAGAAAAACAATGCTTTTAGATTTAAACCAGGAATCACTACCTGGACAAGAGTTAGCAGTAGACTCGCGCTCTTCTCATAGCGATTTATGGCGTTTAGTTATACACAGCATGAGGTGTTAAGTATAAACTCTCACTATATTCTTGTACGCGACTAATTTTTAGAAACATACGGGATAACCCTTATTCGCACACAATTATAATTATTGGCACAGTACGAAGCGCCATGGGCATGGACACCTTTGAGATCAGTTGAATGAGTAAAATATGAACGCTGATTAAAATCTTTTTATTTTCCCAACCAGATTGTCGAGTTGTCTCGAGTCTGCTTGCAAATAAATCATCATCAAATGCCGTATTATTTTACGTATGTTAGTTTGTGGACCAGGAGACAAGGTTGACCTTGCTCTGCTCGAAAATACATCTTTGGTAAAATATCCCTATACACGATAAATTTTATTTGAAACTCAATAACTTTTTAAAGTCATTCACTGTTAAAAAGGAGGCATATATAATTCATTTGAGCACACGAATCAATTTATTCGCATACGCGGCGTTATTTCGCTTCACAACGAAAACCTAAAAGTCGCTCAAATAGAATTAATCTATTTTTCTAAACCGGTACACAAGATTGATCTTGCTCCGCTTTTAAAATATTTATTTCGTTTTCTGGAAGGATTAAAATAAATCTTTGGATTTCTCTTCGGATATATTTTAATGTCTCCTCTAGATATAGATCTGTGTTAGACCGGTTCACGAGATTGATCTCGCTCCGCTCTCAGGAAGATCTTACGACCCTTACCCTTTGCCGGGAAGTTCGTAACTAACTCTTTCTTGCTGCGACTGCGACCTCCTCGGTTTCCGATCCAGTTCAGCTTCCCACTACTCTCAGATCTTTTTAGTGGGGATTCACGGTCTGGCGCGATATGAATTTTCCTGTCTGTTGGCAGCTCTTTGAGTATTTTCTCATGAGTTTAGCAGGTTGCCTACAGACAGACTTTTAAATGTAAGCCGAGGGTTACATTAGCCCTCCTTTTTGAAATTTTAACGTTGGTAGTTACAATGTTTTCAGTCGTAAAAATTTCAAAAACACAAAAGAAAATAAAATAAAATCTTCTATCTCTACTCACCTTTCAGAAGCGGCAGTGTAGGTTCGGATTGTGCCTAGTTTTCATTTCCTTCCGTGTCCATCCTGGTGTGATGGTCCAATCTTGTGATGGTGACCATTGAGCGTAGCATTCTAGCATCTCCTCACTCTCATTTGAATGCCGAGTCCACGTCGGAAATTTCGGAATTATATGAACCCTTCTTCTCTCTCGTTCTCGTCCAGGTACAGGTATCATTGCTTTTCTCGCCGGTCTTTCCTTCCTTGTCCAACCCGGCGTGATGGGTCAGTCTTGAGATGGGGACCATTGGGCATAACATTTGAGCATTTCCTCGCTCTCAATTAGATGGTAGGTCCACATTGGATACTGTGGGGCGATATGCACCTATCTTCTCTCTCGCTCTGTTTGTGGTGCAGGTAGCTCCGCTCCTCTCGTATTGTCTGGCTCGATGCTGAGAGGTATTGGATCTCTCTCTCGCTCCTGTGAGGGTCCCGGTGTCGCTGTGTCTCTTATTGTTGGTTTGACAGCTTTTGTCATTGAATGACCATTTTCCGTGTCTCGTCCAGAGTCGGCTGATTTGCCACATGGAATGTTCAGGGCTGGCTTCTTCATTACCTCAGATAGCGTGCTAATGTTTTCCTTCCCTCGGTTGTACTGTGTCGCTGACTTCCGATTCGGTTTCGCTTTCTTCGTTGGACCGTTGGTTATGTCCATTATTTTATCCTTTAATAGAATATCTGGTTGTCGTCGTTGAATGTCAGATACTCCACCCTTAAGTTGACGATCGTTTTTAGTGATGTCTTTCTAGATCTCCTCTTCTTCCTCGTTACTCAGCGTTATTAGTTCGAGTTTCTTTATTTCTTCTTCGAAACTTCCGCGTTTTCGTACGTCTCTTGGGGTCGGTATGGATTTACTTCCGAGACAGATGTTCCCCGGGGTCGAGGAGGACGTCATTTTATTGTTGATATGAATCGGGTTCTTGCAATGAGCGTTTTCAGCTGGTTTACTCCTTATTCAGTCAGGTTGTTTGCCTCACAGTCAAGATCGCATTGGATTGTGACATGGCTATGAGTATCCAAAATTTCTTGTCCAGAACAAGCGTCTGGCATCTTTGAAGTTTCCTTTTAAACTGAGCTTACACACGCTTTCCTTCTGGGTTCAATCCCGCAGGTACTTTTCCTTCGCCAATTTCCTCCCTCCTTTCCTCATTTTCTTGTTTCCTATACTTTCGCAAGTCGTTGGCATGATATCGCCCCCTCTCCTTGTCGGTAGCAGGATTCCACAAAATGTAGACATTCGTTGCCCGCTTCTTGCTAATGGTATAAGGTCCTTCATAAGTAGAGAGAAATTTGGTCATAGTGCCGGCCATTGCATTTGAGACATTGCAGGCCTTTGTTAGAACCCATTCTCCTATCTCGAATGTGACTCCTTTCTTATTTTATTAATGTTGTTCAACAATCTCTCTCTTTTATTTCTGATTCTTTCTCGTAGTATAGCAATCTGTTCTTGTCGATTAACTTGAGGATGAGGCGGGGTATCAGGTAAAAATTGCTCCCACCGTTTTACCGGCTTCCTGCTCCATAAAGCCTCGTACGGCGTCATTTCCGTGGTGTTATGATGGGATTCATTCATGATGGTCTCTACATTATCAAGCTGTGTATACCTTGTACCGTCTTTTTCTGGTGGTAGGAGAGTGCGAAATAATCTTGCTATTTCTCGGTTGACTCTCTCAACCATGTTTGCCTGTGGGTGTCTTATTGAAGTCAGGATCATTTTTATTCCCCTCTCATCCAGCGCTTGCTTCCATCCTTTACAGTAAATTCAGTGCCCCAATCTGATAACACTTTGTCAGGTTTTCCAATGTTCGCAATGAGATCGTTTTGTGTACTTCGAAAATGTGTCGATCATGACAAGAAGGTATTCGTATCCGAATTTTGATTTTGTCATTAAGCCAAAAAAATCGACTGATAACATTTCCAGGGGTTTCTCTGATAATACTGGTTCCATGATAGCTTGCGATTCAGTAGTTGAAATTTTGTTTCGTTCGCAGGAGTCCCAAGTATGGAGGATTTGCCTTGTGAGTTTTTGCAAGTCTTGGCGCATAACAAAATTCACGCAGAATGTTATAAGTCTTCTCCGGCCCTGGAAATCCGTATGCGAAGTGACATTCCCATATGATCTTCCGAATAAGTTCCTGTGGCATATAAATACGGTGCGATGTTCCGTCCGTATGGTACAGGTTGCCCCCCAGGAGTTTATACCGGGTATTTTCTTCGTTTTTCATTGTGACCTTTTTTATTTTCTGAATCCTTTTGTCCTCTTCTTGCAGGCGTGGTAGATCTGGTAGTGCTTCTTGAATCTCGGGTGTCCATTCATAATTTAATGCATTGATTACTACACGGGTTACGTCACGGGTTTTTTTCATTGAATGAGGATTCTCTGTCTCATGAAGAGTTCGACTTGCCATTGCATTTTCCGATTGACATTCTACGACGTTTCTCCGGTGCTCCTCCTCTTTTTTCTTTGAGTTTCCGTCCTGCATGATTCTTATGTTCGGCTCTCCTTTCAGGTACGGGAAGGTGAGTGTCTTTTTGTCGAGATCTATCCTAGTTCGGTGTTCGTCTAACACATCGATGCCTATGCTGAAGGTAAGTGAGAGTCTCGGTACGAAAAGGAATGGCACTTGGAAGATTTGGTCGGGCAGCTGCTCGTCCGCATAGATCTGCTTGCTCAGACGAGTAGCTTTGCCCCCCAGGGTCCTGCTACTGCTACACCTGGTAGAGGGAGGCGAGGGTATCGCTGTTAGGTTAGGGTATATCTGTTTTTGTTCAGAAATTCTTCAGATGCACAGGTGATTTCCGCACCTGTGTCTACGAGAGCGTTTGTTAGTATACCCGCGATTTGTAGATTTACGGCATAGCACTTGGATCTCCGTCGAATTTTTGGCGTGGGGTTTCCTCTAGCAGCTCATCACGCATGCTAGTGAACATATGCGTGACATAAGTCGTTTCCGATGCCACGTCAATATTTTCTTTATTCGCATTTATTGATGTGGCTCGAAGCAGTTTCCCGCGTCGAGTCCTTGTCCTTCCGAGAATTCTTCTCTCGATTCTTGTTCTGCATTGACCTCTACCTCCACGTGCTGTATTTTGTAGGGCGTCTGTGGCTGCTGCTGGCGCCATGAGTTTCACTCTCCTGGGCCTCGCTGTCCACTCGTGCCTTGGCCCCTGATAGGCCCCGCTTTTATTGGTGCCTGAGTTTGGTTGTGACTGCCAGTTGTTTGATTGGTTTCCATTGTTTCGTTGTCCATAGCCCCCCTGCTTATAGGGGCTCCAAGAGTTTGGATGGTTATTGTTGTTATTATTGTTATAATACTCTCTTGTTTGTTTTTTCCCTTTCCTTTCCATTTTTCATTATCAGGGTATCCGGTGTTTGTCGCTGCGATGTTGTCGAATTCTTCCAATAACTCTATTAAATCTTCATAACGTCTAATACCTCGTCCGATGATCGAGTACTTAATCTCGTCGTTGAAGTGTCTCGCCAACTTTTTAATAACCTCATTTTTCTCTAAGCTTGGCATCAACTCTTTTACATGTGCGAAGATCTTTATCGCATATTCAGCTTGTGATCTGTCCTTCTCCTGTTGATACTTTCTGAACTCCAGCTTCTTTTTAATCTCATGCTGGATTTGTTCGTTCCAGCGTCGTTGGCGAAATTTGACGATGAACGTGTCTAAAGTGTGTACCTCGCTTTTTACGACTTGCCACCAATATGCCGCTGGACCAGATAACGATCTTTCAATCAAATAGGCGGCGTCACTGGCACGTGGACGAACGGCCTCCCAGTATCGTTCCATTTGTCGTAGGTATCTAATGGGATTCCCTTCACCATTAAATTCCGGTAGCAGATATTTAATGTCAGGTAAGTGTCCTGTCGACCATGTGTTGTCACTCCGTCCCGCCTGCTGTTCTGTGAGGGGCTCCGCAATCCGAGACTGTGCAGTTTCAAGTCGGTTGAGTTGAGCCTGCATGCGGCCACTTCGCTCTTCCAAATTTTGTGTTAGGCAGGTAGTCGCTTCAATGGAACTCTCTACGCTCGTTGCGATTGTCGTGATTTTCTGTTGAATTTCGCTCTGTCTGAGGGCATCCTGCTCTTCCCTATATTTCTTTTCTTCTTCCATCAACCTTTTCGTAAGTTCTTCCATAGCTGTGATTTTACGGTTGATTTCTTTGAGCCATCCTCCTGAAGAAGCAGGCTCGTTATTAGTGTTAGTGGAGGGTTCCTCATTGTTTTCTACGTCCATGTTCATTATCATTGAGTCAAGATCCTCCTGACTTTCTACCTCCGGACTGGTCCTTTTTGAGTTTCGCTTTGACCGAACACTGTTCTTACACATTTTGACGCTTTTTCAATCGAACGAAATTTTTTAAACAAAAATGATCAGTCTATTTGATTCGTATCACTTCCTGCACTTCGCTAATTTTGCTAAATCTGCTCACTTGTCTAAAATAAAAGTTTTTATAACGTTTCTGGATTTATACAATTTTTCTTAAAATACCTTTTCTTCAAAGCTCAGCTGTTTCCAGAACACACAAAATTGTATGTGATAAAGATTATTCACTGTAGCTTTGCTTTGCTTTGTGGCACTACCCTCTTTTCATTTTTCGCTGCTTGTCTTTCTCGCAAATATTCGTCCAGACCTTGCATACCTTTTGGAACAACTCTTTGACTAGTGGGCGGTTGTAGGTATATGCGCTTGAGGTTTTTATCGCCCTTAAAAAACGCGTTTATAGCCTTTTGAGGATCCATCTGTAAACTACGATCGGAGTTTTTTCTATCAAGCCTTATTCTCTTTTTTTAAATTCTCGTGCCCCACGTTGGGCGCCAATGGAAACCCCTGACTTTTAGTAGGTTAACTTCATCCGGCGATATGACGTCATCGACCCAGCAAATAATTATAATAGTAAGATTAAAGGAGAAGGGAACACACGAGAGTGAGAATCAGGCTTGAGCTTTCAATATAATAAAACATTTATTCAAAGAACCTGGGCTAGCTTGTCATACATCGTATTTCTACAATCCCTCTCTCACATTAAAAGTAATCATCACCTATTGCGAAAATGTCACACGGGTAGGTATAAAACCCTAATTACACACGATGTATCCAAGTATCGATTCTATTTGTACATTCTCTCGGAACCTAAATATTATTTTGCTACTGATCGTGCGTTGCTTGGCTTAAAATGTTACTTTTCGTTTGTTTTTTGGATTTTGAAAGTGATATACTCTGAAAAAGTCCTGAGGATAAATTGTTCGAGTTTCCGAATACTATGGATAATGTTAACGAACTTGATCTTTCTTTTTGGATACTAAATACGTGTGTGAAAGCACAATCCAATCAGATTAGTCTTTGCAAATAACAACAACGGCGACAACGAAAGAAAGACAGACCCCATCGTAAAACCGATTTCTTCGGATGCAAGGGGTCCCGAAACGTGGAGATTTAAAGAAATCCGCGATAGTCAGTATTCACACGAAAACAATAACTTCTTATTATGATGAGAATGTGAAAATAACTATGAATAACGTAACTAAAAGGAATTGTTAAAAAAAATTATTTTTTATTGGTTACAAGTTTTCAAATAAGAAAAAAATGAACAATGAGCTACATAATGTATGAAATACAAAGAAACTAGAATTTTCTGCACCTTTCGTATTAAAAGGCGCCATTGAATGATGATTAATTAAAGCAGTAAGCTTGTATATTTGGAGAGGAAAAAAATTGTTTTAACAAATGCCAATTCAATCAGATTAGTCTTGCAAAAGTTATGCTGTATACAGACGATGACGACGAAGACGACAGACAGACACCATCGCAAAACCGATTTCTTCGGATGCAAGGGGTCCCGAAACGTGGAGATTTAAAGAAATCCGCGATAGTCAGTATTCACACAAAAACAATAACTTCTCATTATGGTGAGAATGTAAAAATATATTACTTTTTACATTCGTTAATTGTGTAATTAATTCTAGGAAATAATAAATTTTTAAATAGTTATCAAATACTTGGAAACTTGCCATTCAACGAATAAAAGTAATTTATGTTGAAAAAGTTCCAAAAAATACCGTCTTTAGAATGAATTTTACATGAAACTGCTAAATTTTAATTTTTTGGGGCATTTTCCGGGCACAATAAACAGGTATTTAGGTGGTTAAAATATAAAAGACCCTGCACCAAATGTGCCGAAAGAAAAAAGTAAGAAAAATTGACAGTTTTTTAACAAAAAATTGTCCAAGTTTCAATTTTTACATGTATTTTAATAGAAAAATGCTTATCTTAGTGAAAAGTTTTTTTTTCTCCTAACCTCTTTGTTAGATTTTGCTGAAAGTTTCACATTTTGACTATCACTCTTGCCGAAACAAATGGTTCATATCTAAGATCTAGGAAGATTAACAGTTTTTTGGGTATACAGCATGTTATGAGGGTGTTTTCATACTTTAAACAGTTTAAACATCGAAGCATGGAAATCGTCATTTCTTAGTAACTAAACTCACTGGAGATTTTTTATTTAAATGCTAGGGTATGAAATCACTTTCAAATAAGTAAAGGAAGCGTGCATAGCACGGATATTATATATGTGAATTTACTTCAAGGGTTGTTTTATCATCCCTTGAATATTTAATCCGGAATATCGACATTTATAAATGACTAAAATTACAAAAAGTTTTCTGATTACTCTATGAGGATAGGAATCAAATTAAAGGGAAGGTGTAGAACGACAAGGATGTCTTTTCATTTTTCTAGAGGGTTGTTTAATCATCCCTTACTCAGAGAAGCAGAGCAATTAACTTCTTGTAAGGAATAAATCACCAAAGAGCAGGCCTAGAATATCACTTAAAAAAAAGGAAGTGTCCTTTAGGAGGACTTGCATTACAATTTATTTTTAGGGTAGTTTAAACATCCCCTAATTATTGAAACAAAGAAATCGATATTTTATACGGGATAACGCACCACAGATCTTTTTATTAACATAATATTGATCAACAAAATCACTTTAAAACCTACATAGGAAGCGTCTTTTAACAGGGTTTGCATTAGTATTTATTGTCAGGATCATCCCTTATTCATTGAACAAGGAAATCTATATTTTATACGGGATGAAGCACCAAAGTTTTGTTAATTTACATTAATCAATAAAATTACATTAAAACATATACTTCCTTTTTTTCAAAGTGATATTATAGGCCTGATCTTTGGTGATTTATTCCTTGAGAAAAGTTAATTTCTCTGCTTCCCTAAGTAAGCGATGATTAAAAAACCCTTTAGAAAAATCCAAAGACATCCTTGTTGTTGTACACCTTCCCTATTTCCTTTAATATGATTCCTATCCTCAGAGATTAATCAGAAAACTTTTTGTAATTTTAGTCATTAAGAAATGTCAATATGCGGGATTAAATATTCAAGGGATGATAAAACAACCCTTGAAGTGAATGCACATATTTAATATCCGTGCCATGCACGCTTCCTTTACTTATTTGAAAGTAATTTCATACCTTAGCATTTAAATAAAAAATCTCCAGCGACTTCAGTTACTAGGAAATGATGATTTCCATACTTGGATGTTTAAAGTATGAAAACACCCCCATAATAAGCATTTTTCTATTAAAATACACGTAAAAATTGAAACTTGGACTATTTTTTGTTAAAAAACTGTCCATTTTTTTTCGGATTATTACTTTGCAGGTTCGAAAATACAAAAAAAAATTTAATTTAGAATTTTTCACGAAAAGCCATCTTCTGTACATTTGGTGCGGGGTCCTTTATGTGTAGAAATTATTCCTTGAATATTCCTTACGAGGTAACTGAACTTTAATTTAGAAAAAGGTGGTAAGAAGTGATTCTTTTTTCAATTTTGTCCAAAAACTTTTCCCATTTAAAACTCCATGTTAATTTCTAAAGACTGGAGGCACGGGTTAATTTGGAACGATTTCAAAATAAAAAAGTAAGGAATTTCTTTCTTCGGAAAGCGAACAAATTGAGGAGGCATCTATGACTAAGATTGAATTTTTACGGGTAGAAATTTATATTACCCTAAGCCTACATTCAGCTGTGCTATTGCCCGCTGTCATTCGATATTTTCAATTTACTCTGAAGAAGTACTAAAGATAAAATTAAAAAAGAAAACAAATGTAACTGCGTTTAAAAAACATATATGTAAGAATCGTAAAAAAACATACATTGGTCAAACCAGCAGACCCTTACACACAAGGAACACGAAAGATCTATTGAAAACAACGAAACAAACACAGCCATAGCTAAACATGCTTAAGACTTTGCACATAACTTCGACTTCGATTTAAATAACGTTGAAATTTTAGAATTGGAGCCTAATCTTGATAAACTTTTACTATTAGAAATGATACATATACAAAGAGATATCAACTCTATTAACTTCAGTTCAGACATTCAAGGCTTAAGTACTATATATAATAATTTAATTGCACAAATATACATTCGAAAAGTTTGAATTTCCCGGGCATAGGGCGTACATACGTATATATTACGCGAAATTAGCCCCATTTTAATTTCATACAAATTCGCAGTCATGTCGCTATAATTTAACATACCACAAGGCTCTGCCACATCCTTTTTCAAAAAATGTAGAATATATAATAATTTGCTCTAGGATTTATCTCCTGTAAGTATAGATACGCTAAAATATATGGTTTCTACATAAGCCGTATTCACATAACTCTGTTTTACTTCTAGACGAGACAAAAAATTGTAAAGTTGTGACGATCCAATTATAAAATTTCAAACTATTCAAAACTGACAACTATGTACAATCTTCCAAAAAACGTTTATAATTTCCGTTAACTAATAATAAGGTAAGCACAATGTATGTACTTAATTGTATTACTTTAACTCTATTTTTAGTCGACACTTTTTTAACAAAAATTTTTCTCAATATATTGTATCATCTACAGAACTGCGCCTTGAAAAGGACTCGGATCCGAGTCGAAACATGTCGCCTGTTTGTGTGTGTGTAGATTCAAATCACTAACAATACTTTTTTTTGTAGTCTAACTTAACTTAAAACAAACTATATTTGTATTAAGACTATTAAGAAAAAATAAATACCCGAAAAATCCCTGTGTAGCAATTTATATTCAAATTGGTTTTATTTTTATAATTATAATCCGTCATATTGGATTCGCTATTTTTGATCTTGTTATTTTGACTTCGGATTTGAAATCAGTGGCCCGAAAAACCTTCAAGTAACGTGAAATTGGTTTAATTTTTTCAATTATGATCTGCCATATTGGATTCGCCATTTTTTTTTAATTTTACATTTTCAGATTCGATTTGATAACAGCGACCCCAGAAACCTTTGAATATTCCAAATGACAATATTTGCTTTGATAGAAATAAAGCATTCACCGAAGGATTAAAATAACAGATTCAATCTTATTTTTCTCAGAATACTGAAGTTCTACATTAATTAACAGGCCGGATTTGGAATAGCATGCAAAAATATATTTAAAAACGTATCTATTTAGGATTTATATTTAATTTGAAAAATATATATCTTCCTAGGTAATTTCTATAAAAAGAGAAGTTTTATAGCGTCAAAGTATGTTCTCGAAGTGGAAGACCGTAGCTTCTAAAGATACACAGTAGGGTCTGTAGATTGAAATGGAGTCAAAGAAGGCTATAAGGTTTCATTCTCTTGGGGTAAAAGTTTAAATTAGACTATAGGTTTAAATAGAGTCAAAGCGGGTTCTAATAAGGAGATGCAGGTTCACAGTAGGATCTAAATTTCGACTTAGGCTAAAATAGCAAAGGGAATCTAACAGCCTTGCTAATAATTTATTTGAATCTTTTCGTCATTTATAAATTAAAATTTTCGCGTGAAATATGGCAACCTAACCCCAAAAGAATAAGTAGTATTCAAAAAGAGGAATACCGATTTAATATGACTTTACTCGAAATGGACATTCCAGAATCGAAGCCGTCTGCGAAACTGACCGATTTAAACGTTCACATCCCGACAAACCTCTTATTAATGAATCTAATGAAAAACTGTTTAATATAATGAAAACACCTACTATTCTTGAAAACATTCAAGTTTAAAACTTACAAGTGGCTAGAGAATGTTCGAGTTCTCGAAACTAATCGAGTAAACGAATGTTTGAGTGAGCTCGACCTCGACGCGACTCGAACTTTCGAGATTTTTGCGCATACCTATTGTATGGAACAAGACAAGTTTTTAAGTGTAAATGAAAAATTTGTTGGATTTATAGAAAACTAGATTATCCAAAATAAGAAAGCCATTGCCAGCTAGTATCTTCTTACAAAATCTTCATCCAGATATCCCAAAAAATTTTGTGAAGATTTCCTGAAACTGGCAATGTAAGGTTTGGAATATTGGGTTGAAATGTTAAGGCAAGGTTTGTTCAACCAAGAAAGTTTCAGCTTGTCAGGAAATTTTTATTAAACTTGAATTTTTTGTAAATATGGAAAATAATCATGGTACATAAGTTCCGAGGTATTCTAGGTAGGTCAAAAATACGACTGCGCACCCATAGGTTCCATACAACACTACTGCGCTTCGAATTAAGTTAAATAAATCTTCCTAACTGTCCTGAACATTACCGTGCAATAGTCCCTAATAAGTGGACATTTTCTTGTTGTTCGGACCTTGACTTAACGTTTAAATGCAATATACTGAACCTTGCATTGCCAGTTTCAGAAAATCTTCATCGAATTTTTTGAAAATTCAGTTACAAGAATATGAAAAAATAGCCCCTCGAGAATCGATCCCTAACCTCCAATCCCGCAGTTTACAGTTCTTTACGCTCAGCCACAGAATATGTTGGAAATGATATGCATGGATTACGAGTGATAATAGCTTCAGCAGTCAAGAGAGAGCCTCCTGCTGGCATCGAGCGATCTTGGAAACGGTAAGGCTAGGGTAGGGACTAAATAATTGTAAATTTAGGCAATTTCTGAATAAATATGCAGATTTCATAGTAAATTGAATTTTTTCATTAGGTCTGGACCCCATTCCCCACTTCCGAGTTCAATTTAGGAGTTAAGATTAAGAAAAACGAAGGACTGAAGAATTTTATCAGGAGTAAATAAGGAACTTTATAACTGGCGCCCGAACAGGGACTCGTAAGTTTAGAGAGGAACTGGAAGATCTCAGAAAAAAGCGGAATAACTTAAAGTTTAAATTCTATATAAAAAAGAGAAGTTCAAGATGGTTCGTTAAAAATTGAATCGCGAGGGAGGTCGCGTCTTAACTCGGACTAATGTGAAGGAAAGAAATGGCAGTGCCCTTACTTAAGAGGACGTAAAGTCAAGCGAGGAGAATAGGAGCGAGAACGGCGGGTCGCGTAGCGGGAACGATTATGCGCTAAATAAGGCAGGGTAGTACATTAGGGGAAATAACCAGTTACTTTAGGAAGATGATGCAGACGATATTCTGAGCTAGCAACCCCCACGAATATCGCTTCTCAACATGAGTGCTCCCTCGATAAGAGCTTAGGTACAGCATTAGTGTAGGATGAAAATAGGCTACGTAGGGAGAAGAATACTAGCCTAGATGTAAATTTAGCCAATGAGCTTGCCTTAGCAGACAGGATCGCCTTCTCCAATCTGGTGGGAGAGAAAAAATAGATTACTATGAGGAGATACAAAAATCATTAGAAATAATCCGGAGGGAAAACCGCGAATTAGTTAGTAAAATCGATACTGCAGTCCTGATGACAGATCAAGGGATTGACGGCCTAGAAACCGGCCTGATCAAGGCGAGCTCGCTCTGGGATACGAGCATCTCAAACAAAATTGAAATTTGACGGGGGGAGTTTGAACAGGACATGACGATACTTAATAACCAAATCGGAGAATTAATGACTAAGCTGATAGAAACGTTATACCTGGCTTCGCCCGATCTCAAAACCTAGCACGGTAAGCGCTAGTTTAAAAGCTCACGTGAAAGAATAGTGGTATTTAGAAAGATCCAAATCTGATAATTATAACAGTTTTGTGAACAAATTCAAAAAGAGGTTTTGGAACGATGATGTTCAATATGGGGTAAGGAACAAGTTGGAGTTCGGCTACTATGATTTAAAGGGAGGTTTAACTAGAACACAATATGCCACAAAACTTTGTAGTCAGGGAAAAGACCTTATACATAATCCATCAGATTTGAATATAGTAAAAAAGATATCCAAACATGTTTCAGCAGATATACGAATAGCGATTTTGGCCAAGGGAATTTCTAGGTTTTCCAACTTCATGAAACTTTATGAAGTATTTGATAAAGCCGTCACGATTAATTACAGGAAAAATCAAAACTATGACAATTGGACTAAAAACGTTGAGGAAAAGTCTCGAACTCGCGGGAGAAGGACAAGATATTAGACGAGGCGGATAATTTACTCAATAAGCGCCCGCAGATAACTCTTAATTAAAAAAACATCAAAAATATAGCGTTAATCGACGCGGGTAGTGAGGCTTCTTGCATATCAAGTGTGGTGTATATGAATAATCAGCAAACATTCAATAAATGTCCTAACCTGGCGGTTGTGAACACTATAGTAGCAGGGACAACGGGGAGCAGGCCAGAGACGGTACAACTTTAGATATTCGCTCAGCTTGAAGTTAACGGATACATGACTAGGGGGGTATTTTTGATCGCCCCAGGGCTAACCGAACACTGCATAATTGTAATCGATATATAAACTAGATTAATAACAAACGTGCATGTAGAGAATAATATAATTAGGGTTCAAGTTTGAGACGACTATGTTCGCATTAAAATCATACACCATGGCAAGCTGCGCAGAATAAAAGAAAATCCAAAGTTTGTACGGAGACGAGGGGTCGCGTTATGCTTTGAAACCTGAATACATTGAGAGGAAACTAAACACATACCCGGGGTTAAATGAAAGTTACAGGCGATCATTTAAAAGACTGATACTTAAAAGTAAAGACGTTTTTGAAAAAAAAAAACCGGTGGAATCATAAACTATAGATATCAATTAAAAGTTAAAGACGACAAGCTGTTAATTTTTAGGACATATCCCGTGCCACTGAATCATGTAGAAGCGGTTGACAGGGAGATCCAGGAAATGCTAGCCATTGGAAAAGTAGAAAGGTCAAACAGCCCATTCATGCATCCTTTGGCATCTACGATGAAAAAAGATGAGTCAATGAGGTTGTGTCTGGATGTTTGGAAGCTGAACGGAACATTAATTGATGATTTCGAATGTATGGAACGAATATAAACGCTGTTTTATAAGTCTAAATGAGCGAAGGTTATGATCACACTAGATATAACAAGCAGTTTTGACAAATTCCGTTGCATCCAGAGTCTAGGAAATACACAGCTTCCTTGAATCAAGGGAAATGTTACCAATTCACGGTAACATCGTTTGGCCTAAGCACGATCACTGGTGCATTGTTGAGAGCGTTGGATTCGGTGGTCAAAGAAATAAAGGAGTTCTTGATAAACTTCGTGGGCGACTTGCTTTGCACATCAACTGATTGTGAAGAGCACATGTCACACCTTAAAATTCTATTCCAAAGGTGCAGAGAACATAACTTGACTGTCAACTTTGAGAAATCTAATTCTTTTAGAGAGAAGGTAGAGTTCTTGGGACACATATTAGGATCACAAGTCATTAAACCTAATCTTAGGTTCTTAGGGCTGATCAACTTCTATACTTAGTTCACCCCAAGACATGCTCATGAAACCGTATCGCTATTGGAATCTCTCAAAAAGGGGGTTAAATGGAGTAAATAAAACCATTACCAGGCAGCCTTGGAAAGGGATAAAGATTTATTTTGCAAGGAATTTGTCCTAATCTATCCAGATTTATCCAAATCCTACTTTTTGCAGACGGACGCTATCGACTACGCTCTGTTGGCGGTATTGTACCAAAGGAACTTGAATAACGTGGACGAAATTGTCTGTTTTGCAAGCAGAAAATTAAAGTGGCTGGAATAAGGTACATGCCGATGGAAAAGGAATAGTTAGCAGTAGTGTGGGCGTTACCAAAATTCAGAAGATTCCTTTTGGGCGCAAAAATTTATATCTTAACGGACTACAAGGCACTAACGTCCCTTAAAACATGCAGGCTCGTTAATTCCAGATTAACGTGTTGAATCTTTGCTAGACAAGACTACCGGCTAGAAGTCCGATATTACCAGGGAAAGGAAGATATAGTAGCAGATGTGTTAAGCCGCTTGAAATTGAGTAACCGGATCTCTAAAACAACGGAAGGTCGAGTAGTAATTAACGTTCCAGCTAGAAAACTGGAAAAAGACTTGAATAAGAAACTAAAAGGGTTTGCGCACCAGCAACGTGCTGATCCTGAATTAACTGAGAAAAGGGATGTAGCCGAAGCTAAAGATAGTCCTAAGTAATCGTATGCATCAGGGCAGGAAACAGTTGGAAAATGTTGATTACCACACCGTTGGTAGAGGACTTCATTAAGGAATAATACGCATTATATAGGAACGTAGGCCCTAAGCAATGTTTTAAGATCCTTAACGAAGACTTGTACTATCCAAAACTTGCAAAAGATGTCAGTAGAACGTTAAAACTATGTAATTATTTCCAAAGAAACGAAATAACGAATCACTCTTGCCACACAGAAATGAAAAATATTGTCCTAGAAAAGCCTGGGGACTTACGGGCTTTTGATTTTTATGCGATATTGCCTTCTGCGAAATTTGATAATGAGTACATCCTTTCCACGATGCACGCTCTTACCAAATTCGTAAAGCTCTACCCGATAAAGAAGGCAAATGCAAAAACGGCGATCAATAAAATCTCAAACGACTACGTAACGAAGTACGCTAAACCACTGACTGTGTGATTGTTCTCAACATTGCAAACGTCGCGAAACAGAATCTCAGGCATGACAACCACAATGCTGGTGGATTGTTTGCAACATTGCGAACGCCTCGAGACGGGCCCTCAGGCATGACAAACTGACTCACTGACTGTGTGATTGTTCTCAACATTGCAAACGTCTCGTAACAGGCTCTCCAGCATGACAACCACAATGCTGGTGGATTGTTTGCAACATTGCGAACGCCTCGAGACGGGCTCTCAGGCATGACACACTGACTCACAGACTGTGTG
>CAKNWU010036608.1:0-12256 GCA_932072015.1 Andricus quercustozae
CTGGCATCGTAGCAGTCTAGAAAGTCATCCTTGAGTTGATTCGTCCAGTCAATATGGGCGTTTCGCCGGTTCGTCGTCGTGTTTCGATCTAAATTATTTTCAGCACCCCGAACTCTAGGATTATCGGCATTGTTCGCCGACCCATTGTCGGGTGCTCTGCGCGTTCGATCGTTTTGAACCGCATTTACAACTTTTGGGTGTTTTGGTGGTGTCATTGTTGTTCCCACGAGCAGCTAGGGAAAGGGTTCGTCCATCCTTGTAGAGCCCCGCGTGCAAGGATAAGGCTGCATACTCTGAGAGGTCGCCCGGTATCCCAGAGTCACCGTTTGAGACACCTCACCCAGGTGCCATTCAGCTTTCGGCACGGTTGTCACGCCTCCGCTTAGGGGTTATTCCTTCGGGACCATCCCTGGACAATTGTCCGCGACTGCTTATTAATTATTGTAACCATATTCAGCAGAAACCCTTGGTACAGGGACCCTCTATCCGCAACCCGAGGACGCGTTCGGTGGCTTTGTCATAGACAATCATACACATACCGGATAACTCAAACTCATTCCGATTGATTCCTCGCCATTCCGAATTCACTCCTAATGATACTGCACTTATTGGAATACAATGCCCATTCCATCTGAATCCGCCAGATAACGCAAGCATATTTAGACTGATTCCGTGTCAATTTGAATAATTTCGAGCCATTCCGCCATTTCATTTTTTTTCTTTAACTCAAGTTTCAAACGCAATGTGATCATTCTATTCGAATCGAACCGGAAGCATTCTGACTGTTGACGGACAGGCTCGGAACCATGCGGTATGTACTCGTGTCATAACACGGATTCAGGCGGAATATTCGTTTTATTTTTATAAGTGTGGAATTACTCGGACTGAGTGTGGTATTATGCGGAATCAGTCGGAACGAGCTCGCGTTATTTGGCGAATTCGGACAGAATGGGTATTATATTCTAATAAGTGCGGAATCATTCGGACTGAGTGCTGAATGGCACGGAATCATTAGGAATGAACACGCGTTATTTAACGGAATAAAAAGGAATGAGAACTTCATTCTGATCAATGCGGAATAATTCGAACTCAATGCTGAATGGCACGGAATTATTCGGAATGAATTTGCGCCTTGTCATGGAGTCAAGCGGAATGGAATTTTTATTCTGATATGTGCGGAATCATTAGTACTGAAGGAGGAATGGCACGGAATAATTCGGAATGAGCTCGCGTCATGTGATGGATTCATGCGGAATGAAAATCTTCGCTATGGAAACATGCGGACTGTGAGTGGAAGAAACGGAATTATCCGGAATGATCTAGCGTATTGCGCCGGGTTCAGAGGGAGTGCAAATTTTATTCATACTGATGCGGAATCATTTTGAATTAGGTACGGAATAATTCAATGCCTGGATTTATCTTTCAACCAGAAGGTCGGAATCAGTAGGAAAAAGATTCCTAATTCGTTCGAGATCGATCAGAATGAATCGGTATTGTTCGGATTCAAACGGACTTAATTTCATTCCGAAATTTCCACCAGGGAAGTTTCAACTGTTTCTAAGTCTATACCTTCAATACTAGCGATTATGTGATACAACATTCTTATTTGAAAATGATAGAATCTTACACTTGGACGGATTTAAGCTCCGATTATTAGATTTGCACCAGTTGTTGAAGTGATCTAAGTTAGTTTGTAATGCATGACAAGAGTTCAAGTTATTTATGGGCATATATAGTAAATGAATTAAACATATCAATTTTGGGACATTTTCTGAAACTTTTGAAAGATATACACATTTTCTCATAGATTGCCAAGATGCTGAAGGTTTCTGCCCTTCTTAGTACACAACACCAACCAACTATGACTCTTTCGGTTCCAGTTCTATCCCTAAACTCCCCCTCCATTAACTGAAGTTTGGTGGAACTGACGTTATAACTAAACTCTCCACCCTACGACGAATTGACGATTGTTGTGGGTTAGAATGGAAGTGATAATCAAATATTATTTATCATATCTGGCTATGCCCCAGTCGACGGTGAAAGGAGTGAAGTAAAAGACGCATTCTGGGACACTTTAAATGATACTATAGATACTTGCGATCATGGTGTAAGAATTATTCTACTAGAAGATATAAATGAATGGATTGGTGTACAAGGTTATGGTACAGAAAGTGTGCTGGGTAATTTTGGGGATTCAAGAACAAATGGTTACGGAGACAGATTAGTTAGCTTATGCTTACAAAAAGGGCTTCTTTATTTTAAAAACTTGGTTTGGGCATAAAATGATCCACATGTACACTTGGTGCAGAGGATATAGCCACAGTATAATTGATTTTGTTATTGCGGATAAAATACTAAAAGAGCTAGTCAAAGATACAAGAATTATGAGGGGTACTGAATGCCATACTGAGCATTACCTTCTAGTATCAAAAATAAACTCAGGTCAAGAATGGAGAAGAAAGAGAACCAAAAACACGAAAGAAACGCGAATCAAAATCGAGAAATTGCAGAAACTGGAAGTGCGAATAGATTTTCAGAATAGGATATGCGAACGCTTAAATAGGGCAACTTGGGAGGCGCGAAAATGCAATAAAGATATAGAGGGCACATGGACTATGACCCGGGATATCACTGTTAGAAGTGCGACCGACGTGTGTGGTACTGCGGTAGTAAGAAAAATGTCTGGTGATGCATGATGGAATTATGAAATCCGCGCAGCCGCCCACGAGAAGAAACAAGCGTATCAAAGAATTTTGCACATCAGAGGCCTTAGCGATGAGGAGAGAAATAAACTTGAGAATGATTACAGAGTAAGTCAGCATGAGAAATAACAAGGGTGAAATGCTATATGATACAAGCGAGATACTAGTCGCTTTGAGAGACTCGTTTACGGAATTTTTGGGAGGAAAGCTGTAGGGTATCACAACTCCGATATAGAACACGATACGTTAGAAAACCCGGTTGAGAGATTCGATGCCTCTGAGGTTAGGGATATAATTAAGAACTTAACGAATGGTAAGGCTGCTGGTGTAGGTAGTATTAACGCGGAAATGCTTATATACGGTGGCGACAACATACCTCACAAATTGTGCGAGTTGATAAGTATATGTATAGAGATGGGAGAAGTTCCAGATGTCTGGAAAAAGGCGATTATCATCCCTATATACAAAGGAAAGCGAAATAAAAGCAACTGCAATAATGATATATGTATCAGCTTACTAGGTACCGTAAGTAATATATATTCAAAAATACTCATTCATAGAAAAATAAAAATACCTGAAGAGAAGATATGGGAAGTTCAAAGTGGATTTATGCTATGAAAATAATGTACGGAATAAATATTTAGCTTGAGGCAGATAATAGAAAAAAAATTTATTGATCTAGAAAAAGCGTTTGCAAGGTGGACAGAAGTAAACTTTTTGGAAGTTCTGAAAGAGCACGGAGATAATGGACGGCTCCAACAAGCAATAAAAACAATGTATGCAGGTAGCAAAGTGAGTGTAAGGGTAAATGGGAAACTAAGTGACTGGTTCCATATTATGCATGTTGTTAGGCAAGGATGCGTTATGCCTTCATGGCTATTTATTATATTCGTGGACAAGAGTCTAATAATGGCCCTCTTTGATGAAGGTGTGAATCTCGGGTAAGTGAGGGTGCGTGGGTTAGTGTTCGCAGATGATAAGGTTGGCATGGCAGACTCAAACGAAAACTTGCAAAGAATGTTAAGCAAACTAAATACAAGTATGAGGAACATGGGCGTCAAACTTAAACGTAGGGTAGAGCTGAGTCGAAGGTGTCGCGGGGAACAATTGCCACATACGATAACATAAAAAGAAATAATATTTTATTCGACCTGAGACTTTCCGTCGATCAGTTGAATCGCCATAAACTCTTGATAGCCGTTGGCAGCCGCTAAAAGCTGTTTTTGAGATCGTGGCTAAGGTTAATTTGTTTTTTTGTGCCGAAAGTAGTTCTATCGTCGCCGTTTCTTTTCAGTATTAACACTTATTATTACGTTCGTTGTTACGAAGTAGGTGTAATTTGATGCGTAATTATATATTCTTGCAGTGCAGATAGCTTACTGTTCGAAATATTTCGCATTGTTTCAGAAACGTTGATTGCAAATAATGGGAATTTGTGGGGATAAAAAGTGCCAAGTGTCACTTTCTGCCCCAGAGTTTTATATGGCATTAGACTATTTCACAATCACTAGCAGTCGAAAAAGAACTGATTATCATTTGCCTGCTGTGAAGCTTATTCTGAAAGAATCCCAGGCGAGCATATGCAAAAACTGGGCTCATGAAAAGTGTGTTGCGAACTGCCAATCGAAAATTTTCGTCTGTATCAATTGCAAAAGTGACGACGAATAAGTCACTAAGCATATCAGTTTTCTAAACACTCATATTATTTTGTTTCTATGTACTGTGACTTCCTTCTGTGCAATTTAAAATAAAAAATTTGGTTTGATTTATGTTGGTACTTTTTACCCTACCGCTATGAACTTTTTTCCCCGCGTGTGAGACAAGAAGTACCATTAGACAGCGTTTAGAAAAATATATATAAGAAAAGGATGAGAAAACAATATGCTTCATTATTCTGAATGATGAGACAATAGAACAACTTGATAAGTACATAAATCTGGGCAGTCTATTTCCTAATTCCGGAAAAATAGATGGAGATATAGATAGGCGTATAAGTGAGGATAGGAAAGTTATCGGTAGAGCGGGATCCGACATAGGTTCTCATGTAGTTTACTATGCTGGCTCTTTTAGTAGGGGTTTAAGAGAATTTTTCTCTACATTTGTTTTTGATCCTGATGTCTATAATGATACTCGTATCAGGCCTATACCATGGTGGAAACTGCTAGTTAATTGTATAGTTTTTAAATTTTTGAACCATTTTATCGAATGTATAGGTAGATTGGAGAATAAAGAACTAAATAAGTTTGATCGGGTGTTTCACAAGACCTCAGGGTCGACCAATATGTGTTAATTAGACCGAGGTACATGTCAATATAGTTTGATGTCTAAAAATTATATATCTTAGATAAAGAATTATTCACGAATATTTTAGAGGGTTGCTCCTGGCGTAAACATAACATTAGATTCAAAGAAGGATGGTACTTGTCCGCCAGTCGAGGGTTACATAATTTCAAAATTCGGTGTACACCGATTGCATGATTGCACTATGAAATTGGAAAGTGATTGCAGTGATTGCAAGGTGAAAATAGAGTGATTGTAATTAACGTTGTACACCGATTGCAGGAGTTGTGTACCTGTCGCCGCCAATAGTATATAATCTAAACATATAAACTTTGGACTATAGGAATTAATGCGATGTGAAAATGATAAATTAGATAAAATTTGTAAATTAACTTATAACGTAGGGTTTCTCACCTTTTACATAGATAAATGTTAAAATAATCTGGGGTTTAATATTGAACCACCCGATCGAAAATTCGCTGACCAAGAGTAACACGAATTCCAAAGAGGACTCGCGATAATTATAAGAATCCTAATTTATCGTTCTTTGTTTTGATTTTTGTTGCACATGTAACCGGGATGGAGGCATCACAGTGAGAAATACGCATTTGCCCATTTCAAATGGAACCTAAACACCCGCTAAATTTAGTTGCCTGCTCTAGCGCCACTCGCCGAAAATCTACCTCAATTACGGTGTCACATTCCTCGCTGTTTCCCTTTCTAAATTATTGTCATTTCTTCCTTTAGCCTCTACCCCTGTTTTTTTCTTTTCTGTCCCCAACTATTTCAATTATTTCCCTAAAATTTAAATTTATTTCTTTCCAACTGCATTTTTTGTAACGCTTTTTATTCTCAGTTGGTGATGTGCCTCCTCTCCTGCTCCTTTCATCCCTCTCGTTACAATACTCATCATGGAATAAGTATAAATCCTCTGGTATGTGGCGTACACAGAATCTGCATTTTCGAGCATTGATCCTTCCCGTTCTACAAAATCTTTAACAATTTAAAAAGAAACCCGACCTATTCGGTCACTAAGATAAACAAAATTCTTTTAAGGATAAAATAAAAAATAATAGTCTAATTCAAACTATAATAATTCTTTTAGTTATTCTTCTTGGATCTTGAATCTTTAAATGCTTGTTTATTAATAATTCCCTCATAATTTTCAGGATATGAACCTCCTCTTCTTACCCCCTTCTTTCTTTTTGCTTTATTTCTTCCTCTGTACGTGTTGTAAATCTATCTAATTTATCATTTAACGCAAAGAACAATTCGTTTAATTGATTTGCGTTTTTATTTATTTATTTTTTGGCTAATGAAAACTGGTTACTTGCTGAACTAAAATCAATTAACTTAACCGAACATTAACGAACTAAGATGTTTCATTATTTATTTGGTTCTGTCGTTTTTGAATTTATAGAACATTTTGTATCGTTTTTTTGGACCTAATATTTGTTCGTCATCAAATTTTTTATGACGTTAATATTCCATTTTCCTATCGATTTACCTTTGATTTCACTTAGTTCGTATACAATTGGTGATAATTTTGCTATAACTTTAAATGCACCTTCAAAATCTTTTTTAAGTTTCTTGGCTATATTTGCTTCCCTATTAGATAACGTCTTATCTTTCTTTAAAACTAAATCGCCTACTCTCAATTCTAAAGGTCTGCGACGTAAGTTATATTGGTTCGTTTGTTTAGTGCTAGCCTCATCTAAATTCTTTTGTACTTCTTCTTTTATTATTGTTTGGAGTCTACGCAATCTATCGGTTCACTTATCTACTTCTTGGAACTGTACTTCATCTTCGTTTTCTATTTCGTTTTTTAAGGTTTGCAATAACTGTAATTCTCTACCTAAGTTAAAAAATGCGGGGATAAAATTCGTTGACGAATATTTACTCGTGTTCAATGCAAACTGCAAATCTTCCAAATTTTTGTCCCGTTCACTTTGATCATTCTCTAAGTATGCTTTTATCGTGGTTTTAATTGACCTGTTACACCTTTCCGTTGGGATAGCCTGTGGATTATATTTAGGGGTTGTCAAGTGTCTGATGCCAAATTTCTGGGCGAGTTCCCTAATCGTCTTATTAACGAACTCGGCCCCATTGTCTGTCAACAAAACTCACGCCGTACCCCATCTAGAAATTATTTTTTTATGAAATTCCGTTTCTCTCGTATTAGCGTTCGCTTTCTTCACTGGTATAATTTCCACCCACTTAGTGAACAGATCAACAAAAACCAGTATATCTTTATTTCGGGATTTGGTAATTGGAAGTGGTTCCATAATATCTGAGGCCACCAATGTCCAGGGTTCTTCCGATATCCTTTTCCCCATCAATCCTATCTTTTTCTGATTGTTTGGTTTAATTTTTTGACAACTCTCGAATTTTTTCGCATATTTTAAAATTTCGGAATACATACGCGGCCAGAAATAGTTTTCTGATTGTGTTCCGGTAGTAACGATGATCTTAAAGGATCTTAAAGCCTATGCAAATATAGCTGGTCATCTCGAATAGGCTACTTTTCCTTCTCCTGTGGTCTCTTCCTAACCTGTCTAAATTTCGTGTTAAACCACTTGTCTGTCTCATTCCTGAAAACTTCGCTTTTGGTTTCTGCACTACATGACAAAACATACGTAAGTGACATAATTGGAACTACACTTCTTATAGATTATCTCGTAGTCGTATTCGGTTAATTCCAATGGCCACCTCGCTAATCTGCCTATCGGGCTCTTCCAATTATTTAACCATTTGAGTGCTATATGGTCTGTTACCACTTTAAACGAGTATCCTTCCAAGCAGGGCCGAAATTTTCTAATTGCCCACACTACCGCTAAACATTCTTTTTCAGATGTGAAGTATTTTTTCTCCGCGTCGTTTAAGCTTCGACTCGCATATGCTATCACGTATTGATTTCCCTCGATTATCTGAGTAAGCACGACTCCTAAACCTGTGTTAGTTGCATCGGTTTCTAGCTGAAAAGGACATCCGAAGTCAGGACAAGCTAATATTGGTGCTGTCGTCAACAACTCCTTTATCATATTAAAAGCTTGTTCCTGTTCAACAGCCCATTCCCATTTTCTATCTTTCTTCATTAATCTTAATAGAGGTTCAATTATTTCTGCAAAATGCGACATAAATCGTCTATACCACGAAGCCATTCCAATTAAGCGTTGCAATTGTTTGATTGTTTTTGGCCTTGGAAACTCTAGTATTGGTTCAATTTGTCACTCATCTACCTGAAGACCTTTACTATTTACTATGAAAGCCACATATCCTATTTCTGAACATCCAAATTCGCACGTATGCGGGCTAAAAGTTAAGTTCGCATCTTTTAATCTATCCAAGACCAAATCGAGGTAATGCAAATGCTCCTCGAATGTTTCAGTAACTATCACTATATCATCCAAGTAGGAAAAGACTTTTGGTTTTAGATCTGGAGTGATTATCTTGTCTATTAAACGTTGAAACGTTGCTGGAATATTAGACAAACCGAAAGGCATTATTTTAAATCTAAACATCCCTTTTCCTGGAACTATAAATGCTGTAATATCTTTAGATTTCTCGCTTCATGGAATTTGATTATACGCCGAATGCAAATCTATTTTGGAAATGTACTTGGCTGATCTCAGAGTATCAAAAATTTCTGCCATTAACGGTACCGGGTATAAGTCTTTTTTTTTTTGTAATTTTTATTATTCGCCTAAAGTCTAAACAGAACCTATATTTACCGTTAGGCTTTGTGACCATTACGATGGGACTTGCCCACTCGCTGCTGCATGGCTCGATTATTCCTTCAGCTAAAAGTCTGTCGATGTCTTCGCAGATTATTTGTTTAGATTTTGGCGAAACATGATAATACCTCTGCTTGATGGGATCATGTCCAAAGATATTATAAACCTAGATGCGGTACGGGGTGTCAAAGTGGGACAACTATATATATATATATATATATATATATATAGGACATCACATTTTCTGCCATATCGAGGTGCTGCCCTCACCGTATACCAAGTCGAGCGCTGATTTTCTCGTTCTTCGGCAAATAAGACGGTAAAGCAGTAGAAAGACTTTTTAAGGTTAGAAAAGTTTGACATGTATCGCTTCAGAAACACTGCACTTCCGAATGTAATAATAAATATCACAAAGTCCAGGCACACCGAAAATACATATTTGGAAAAATAATGACAAATTAATAATGACAGAAGCACTGGATGATAGATATGATTTTTTAAATTATTATTTTTTGTACTTTGTAGTTTAATTTTTATTTCTAGACTGAACTGAAATTTGAGTGCATTTAAGAATATACAAAATTTTTTAGATCTGAAGTTTGAGAAACGTTTTTTGTATGCAGTCTTTTAAAAAAATTATACTAAACGTTTCCTCGAAAATCGAATTTTTAATATAAAAAAAAATAACTAGAAAGAAATTTCAGGAGGATAAACCATAAACCAGTACTGAAAAAAATTGTCTTTAATAATTTTTTTTTTCTATTGAAATAATCGCATATTAATATTAAAGGAAAAACGTTTTTAATGTTTTTTAAAAATTACAAAAAAATGTTCCCAAAAATGGAATTGTTGATTAGGAAAAAAAAATTAAAAAGAAATTTCGATATAAATTAGCGCTGAGTTGAATCATTAATTTTCTTATACAATTTTTGTAGAATTATTTTAATTTTAAATTGAAACAATAATTTTTAAAAATAAATTGTAAACAAAAATTTATTTGATAAAAATATTTTATTATCGTATTTTTAATAAGTAATATTTGTTAGGAAACAATTTTTTAATTATTTAAATTCTGGAATTGTATAATTATGGAATATTTTAGTTCGGATATTTTATAATTCGGCACTTTTATGTCGTGAATTTTATTATTTGGGAATTTTCAAATTCGGTAATATTATGAACTGTTCGGGAATTTTATTATTTTTGGAATTTTATTATTCAGGAGTTCTAATGAGTCGGGAATTTTATTTTCGAGATATTTCAGTCTTCCCTAGAAGAATAAAAAATTTGCTGCGTAATTATAATTTCGACACCTAGATCTTGTAGATTTTTTCCTGTAGTATTTATTTTAAAAAATGAAATTGGCTTTCCTGCATTCTATATGAACAAAATGAAAAATACAACTAGACCATTATTTATGGCCACATTTCCAGCTTCCACAAAATTTAATGAACTCATGCAAAAAGTTCGTTTTTTAGAATACACTAGAGTGTCTTGGGAACCCTACATTAACAAAAACAAAATATCGCAATGTCATCGATGCCAAGAATGGGGTCATGCAACTTTCAATTGCTTTGCAAGTCCAGTTTGCATGAAATGTGCTGAAGATCATTTAACGAAAGACTGCAAAAAATCAAAGGATTTACCTGCCAAATGTATAAATTGTGAAAAATCGCACCCCGCCAATTCAGTAAACTGTGAGGAATATCAAAAGCGAATGGCCTGGATAGATAAACAACGTCAACAAAAAACAAAATGGGTAAAAACCAGCAACGATCCTCTAAAACAGCAGCACTTCTTCAATTTTAAAAATAGTCGAGATTTCCCGACATTACGAAGCAACATAACAACGATTGGGTCTACGTCCGCAAATGATATACAGTCTCTGGGTCAACAAATCTCGCCTCCAGAACCAGCAAACTCCAATCAACCCGTCCTAGCTCACACTAACATAGGTAATAATACAAATAATTCGTTTATCTTAGAATCTAACAACGACCTTAAAAATGACCTTAATGATCTAGCTCTGTAAATAAGCGAAATTTAAAAAATCAAACAAATCTGTAATATTCCAGTAATATTAAGAGCGGTGAGGGAACTCAGTTTACAGCTCCAAAGATGCCAATCTCCAACTGAACAACTTCAAGTTTTTCTCAATCTCTCTGAAAAATTAGAATCAGCATGGACATAATAAATTTTTGTAGTTGGAATGCAAATAGTATTAAAAACAAAATATGAGAGTTAATTGAGTTTCTTGATCGCTTTATTATTGATATTCTAATGGTCAATGAAACAAAATGTACAAAAGAGTATAAGTTAAAAATTAGAAACTATGCTTGTCTGAGAAAAGAAAGAGATAACAGTGCAGGTGGCGTTGCTGTGTTTATCAAAAACAATATACCCTTTAAGGAGGTTAAAGTACGTGAGAAAATATCTCTAGAATGTATTTGCGTGAAATTAGTTAGCGATATTTACCTAATAGCTGTCTATAATAAACCATCAAATGAATTCACGACCAAAGAAATAGATAAACTAATGAAAGTAGGAGACAAAGTTATTTTATATGGCGATTTAAATGCTCGACATAAAGGTTGGAACTGTCATATACAAAATAAAAACCATAGATATAGGTCTCAATAAAAATGTTCGTTCTCTCTCTGACGTTAGGGTTGCACATGAGCTCAGTTCACATCATGTACCAGTATTATTTAGTCTAGGTGGCCAACACAAAATAATTGAAAATAGAACAATTTTTGATTATGAAAAGACTGATTGATTAGAATTCCATAGGTTAATTAATAAAAAAAAAAATAATTACTCTAAAGATTGAAAACTCAGTAGACTTGGAGAAAGAAGTACAACGATTTACTAATATTTTGCAAAATTCTATTAATCAAACAGTTCCTAAAAGATCTTTAGGAGACACTAGAGATAATTTACCTCCACAAATTCTGAATAATATCCATGAAAAAAGGAGAACTCGAAAAGAATGGCAGCGTACTAGAAATCGAGATATTAAGATCTTATTTAATAAGCAAACTCATCTGATTATATCGGATATATTAATGTTTCGAAATCAAAATTGGCAAAATAAATTGATAAAACTGAACCCAAATGATAACTCATTATGGAGAATGACGAAAATACTTAAAACTGAATATCAGCCAATTCCGATGTTGCAAAAAAATGATGAGGAAGCTTTCACACCTATAGACAAAGCTAATATGCTGGCAACTCAATACGAAAACGTACACAACATAGACCTGACTAATCTCACTAATGATCAGAAAGAAATTATACAAACTACTTATAATTTTGTCTGTGTAAAAAGAGAAATCCAAAAGCTGCCTCCTAAAAAAGCTCCAGGATTGGATAATATTCAGAATATTGTATTAAAAAATCTAAAGAAGAAAGCTACTGTTCAATTAATGTATAAAATCAATGCATCTATCAGATTATCATACTTTCCAAGTCACTGGCAAACTGGTAATATTCATAATAGATGAACAATTCGGCTTTAGGGCGGGTCATAGTACTGTA
>CAKNWU010036848.1:0-10465 GCA_932072015.1 Andricus quercustozae
AGAAGCTTAGCACGGACATGAACCACTACAGGATAGAAGCTTCTTGATGTCGGTAAGGTAGGAATTTATAATTAGAACGCAGCCTGTACATCTACTGGTACCATTTCGGAAATCGACTTTGTTTTTTGTTATTACTAAATTTAGGTACCAGTTGGTCAACAATAAAGAACATCATAGAATATATGAGTTCGTACGCTTCTTCAACATTATTTATTTTATATAAATCACCCCATTCTATCTCCCATATCTTTGTTATAATAATTGCTCTATCATCTTTTCTATAGTTATACCGCACTTTTGATACATACACTGAAAAAAATGGTATAGCTGTTGTAGCTAGAAATATATTGCTGGGGAGATATAGCTGAATTTCCAATAAAGTCTAGGTAGGATTGCAAACTAGATAGCTAAGATATAAAAACCGTCTATCTCCTGCAGACAGAAAATTTGGGAGATAAATCTATCACCATTTGCTAAACATTCTAGCAGTCATGCTCAAACATCGTATCTCTTATAATTGCTTTGCTCGTGACAGATAAATTTTCTAGGTACTGTACCTATACTTTGCTGCAAGAAAATCTGTTCAATACAGCTAACTATTTAGGAAGACGAAATCCAGCGATACTTTCTAGCTGGGATAGCAAGAATTCTAGGTAATACACCTAAAAAATTTTTTCAGTGTATTCATAATGAAAATTGACCAGTTGCTCATTTACTTTGTTTAAATTAAGGATAATACCTAAAGCAGATTGGTATAGGTCCTGACCCTCGTGAAAACAAACACCAATTTAATACCACTCAAAGACCAGTTTCAAACAACGTTTGGTCTTTTTCCGGTTTGTACCCTTCCGCCTATACATGCACCATTTTTAGGGCATTGAAATTGACACCACTATCTCTCTCTCTCCCCCTCTCTGAAACAAGGATAGCTGGCTGGGACAAAATGACTGTGGTCTTCTGGGGACTAGAAGAGATCAGTTTAAGACAGGCTATACCTGCCTATACTGTAGTCTTAAGTTGGTCTTTCTTTTCACGAGGGCAGGTACCATTGGCTCAACGCACTGGACGTTGCACTCCAAAAGACTCGTGAATACTAAATCTAAACATAGGCCATCTTTATTTAAAATTCTATTAAATTGGGATAGTTCAGGGTTAGTAATTAATGAGTTAAAAAGGGATGCTTTATGGTCACGTACGAGACAACCTTGAACCAAACAGAAGATCCTTGTATTAAAGTCACCTAAAATCAAAATTGGATTGTTGCAAGTTATCAACACATCTTCCAACCTTTGGATAACTTCTGCGAAATCACTAAAATTAGATCCGGCAGAATATATATGTTTAGGAGACTGAAAGCACCAGGTGATGAGAAAACTTTTACAGCCCCTACATTTACCGAGACGAACTTGTTTAATATATCATCTACATTTAATTCTAGTGACTTAAACTTAATTTTGATAGATAGAAAGACTTCACCCCTCACACCCCGAGCGAGATCACTTGTATAACATATAAAATGGTGGTCATCGAAATATTCAGCTGAACTCATATGTGATCTGAGCCATGTTTCGCTCATCCTTTATTCCCGCTAAGCACTCAGATATATGTTGTTTAATATCATTTGATATGTCTTTCTTCAGGTCGGTTCTTAAAATAGTGTTGTTTTTATTTAAGAGACACTCTATGTCTTCTTTGGAGATCGATGTTGGCGACTTTTCTCATCCCTCGTGAAAAGAAAGATCAAGTTAACACCACTTTAAGATCAGTTTCAAACAACGCTTGGTCTTTGTCTGCTCTGTACCCTTCAGCCTACACGTGCATCACTTTTGGGGCATTGAAATAGTCACCTCTCTCTCTCCCCCCCTCCCTCTCTCGCTTCAGCTCTGATCATGTAACAACAGATGCCTATACACTGAACACACTCTTAAGTTGAAACGGTGCTCTCACACGCAGCATGTGCTCGACACTCGGGTTTGCTTAAAAAAATCCCAGATTATTCAAAATGAAAGTTCAATAACATTCAATTTATAGCACATTATAACTCTTTATCAGGAGAGAAAGGGTTAAGGGATACTCAACCATATCGTTTTTATACCTCTGAACTCCAAGTCTTGAGATTTAGGTTAGGTCGTCTAATTACATCAGTTCAGCCGCTTGGATCATTAAAATCTCACAATTTTATACTTCAAATTAGTAACTGAAACTAAATATAGAATATAGCCTGGTTAATGCCCATCACAGATGTACCGAAAACAAAGAATTATTGTAAATCAGACCGACACAATAGGATCCCGTTTATCTTGCGCTGACGCGCGCGCGCCATTTCATATTACTAATGGACATGGAAAAGGCCTTTGATACTGTATGGCATCAAGGGCTGGTATGCAAACTAACTGAATATAAGTTTCCATCATACCTAGTATATTGAACTAAGTCATGTATTGCAGAGAGGAAAATGTGTGTACATTATGATTATAAGAAGTCCTCAATTAAAAGACTGCAGGAGTCCCACAAGGCTCAGTACTTGGACCCACGTTATTCACTTTGTACATTAATGATAAGTAAGTCTATACGCAGATGATACATCTCTATATAGAAGCTCTTTGAGAACTGATACTATTATCAATAGATTAGAAAGATCTGCTAATAAAATTACGATACTTTATGAAAAATGGAAAATTAGAATTAATACAGCCCTACCGATTGAACGGCACTGAAACGGCTCTCAAACAGCACTGCCCAGTGCCGTTTCAGTGCTGCTCGTTTAAAGCTACTCATATTGCAGTTTTAAATGCCTGCAGGAGTTCCCTTTATACCTGCGACTAGGCTAGCAAGTAGACGAGCTGAAAGTGATTAAAAGTAAAAATTAAAATTTGTAAAATTTTGAAATTACCTATGCGGAAGGTAGATATTGAGAATCGACGGGTTTCAATAATTTCTGATATCTAACTTTTTTTGAGAAGCTTAAAATTTGAATGAATATAATGTATCTCGTAAATGGAATGAGATACGCCAAAACAGACAACATTTTCGAATTCAACTCCAGAATAGTATATTAGTATATAATTTATAATTATAAAATATATATAATGAGAAAATTCACAAATTGAAAAAATTATTAATATATTGAAAATTTTTTAAAAAAGGCATTCGTTTGGTGGCGGCCAACTGCTGCAAATCACTCTTGTCGCCCGGTACGTTACGAATACAATGGAACCATTATATGACCATCGCATCATTCTGAGTGCCGAAATCAGCACAAACAGGCACTCAAACGGCACTGGCGACCCAGTGCCGTTTCAGTGCCTTTTCATCGGCAGGGAGTTAAGACTGAAGCTAATATAATAACAAAGAGACCACCAAAAATAATTAAAGATATTCTATAATAAAAGTATTGTCAGGCCAATTTTAACATATGCTTGTCCGATTTGGAGTATAATATGTAACTCAAATTACTTAGTACTCCAGAGAATACAAGATTAATTTCTTCGATTCATTGGTAATTATCCTAAATATGCACCTTTTTTAAAAATGCATAAGGCAATTGAAATAGAATATATTCTGGGACATGTTTGTAGATTAGCTGAAAAATTTTTTGTCAGAATAAAAAAGCATCCGAACGAAATATTAAAAACAATAGACTACAAAAATATTAAATATAAGCATAAAAGGATAGAATACGTTATCTTCAATCGAAAAGTATAAGATACTCACATATTAACATTAAGAAACTCCATGTGAATTTTATCGGTTTGGAGTAATATGGCTTTCACTCATAGTTTGAGGTTTTTTAAAGATTTTTTTTCCTCCATACACTAGAAAAAGGGAAAATTATTGTTAAATCTCAATGAAATTTACAGTTTTTAACATTTACTTAGTTAAGTTGGTTAAAAAAAATACATAATTGTGTATTATTTGGAACACTTAAAAACAAAACTTTTATACATTCATATGTAGCACACTTTAGATTGTATAAAAATTATTATTATAATTCTTTACGGAAATTCCCTGTTCTAATTAACAATTAAATTTGATTTAAAAAAATGCTTGTTCCAACTTAGGATTATATTTATTCACAACATTCTCTATTATAATTTAGAAATATAATAACTTCGTTTTTCTAAAATTTGGAAAAAGGAAATTTGTAATTCAAAAAAATTCTGATTTATTATTATTTATTATTATACTATTAAGCCGTTTCCCTTTCGGGGTAGGCGTGAATTGCTCGGTTGGAAAATAGTAGTGTGATCTAGAGTGCTCGTGTTACTTATTTAAATAACAGGTTCACTCCGAAACACTGCTCCGACCCAGGTTGCTGATCAATCTCTCTAGCGATCACCCCACGCGGAGAGTCACAAAATTTTATGTGTGGCTCCCCACTTGGGCCCATTAGTATCCGATGTCTTTGTTTCAGGCAGCATTCACTCTACTCACATTCTTTTTAAAAACTATTTGTCGCCAAACTTTTCTGTTCTGGCATACTTTACTAGCTTCCTCCACGTCCATGCGTTTTTTTATGCAAGTTCTCCTGATATTATGGCTTCTTATGTCTCTTCGGATTAATGTCTCATTCACCGACTCTATTCATGCAGTCGTTCATCTTTCATTCTTTCAAGATGTCCGAACCACCTTAACTGATTTCTTTCCCATATATTTACTAGTGTCTCCCCTGTACCACATTCTTTGAGGATCATCTCGTTTCGGACTTTGTCCATCAGTGTTTTCCGCATATTGTGCGCAGAGCTTTCATACCAATCGCGTTAAGTTTACTCATGTCCTTTTCTTGACATGTCCATGTCTCGATACCGTATAGTATAGGCGGTACAATTATAGTTTTATATACGGTAATTTTAGTTTCTTTTGATTCGTTTTTATCTCTGAGAATGGACCCTGCTCTACCGATAGCCTTCTTACCCTCATTAGTGCGCCTATCTTACTCCCCATCTATTTTTCCGTCGCTAGTGAATAAGCTACCTAGATATACGTATTTGTCAACTTGCTCTAATCTTTCATCATTAAGGACAATGTTGCATATTGTTTTCTCACCTTTTCCTTCAAACACCATTACCTTTGTTTTATTTACGTTAATTTTGAGGCCCATGTTCTTCATGCTTGTATTAAGTTTGTACAACATTCTTTGTAAGTCTTCGATTTGCTCTGCCATAACAATCTTGTCATCTGCGAAAGCCAAACTACGCATCTTCACCGTTTCGAGGTCTACACCTTCTTCGTCGAAGAGGGCCATTCATAGACACTTGTCCATAAATATGATAAATAGCCATGAGGACATAACGCATCCTTGTCTAACGCCCTGAAAAATATCGAACCATTCACTCAGTTTCCCATTAGCCCTTACACTCGCTTTACTGCCTGCATATATTGTTTGTATTGATTGTAGGAGCCATCCATGGACTCCGTACTCCTTAAGGACTTCCCAAAGTTTACTTCTATTTACCTTGTCGAATGCTTTTTCTAGGTCAACAAATGCGCAGAAAACTTTCTTTCCTACTGTTAATCATTTTTCTGTGATCTTTCTTTAGGCTGAATATCTGATCTCTGCATGATCTTCCTGGCATAAATCCACTTTGGACTTCCCAAATCTTTTCTTCTGTAATTTCCATAAGCCTACGAATAAGTATTTTTGAGTATACATTACTTACGGTACTTAGTAAGCTAATACCTCTGTAATTATTGCAGTTGTTTTTATCTCCCTTTCTTTTGTATATTGGTACAATAATCGCTTTTCTCCGATCGTCTGGAACTTGTCGCGTCTCGATGCATAAATTGATCAATTCGCACACCCTGTGAGGTATGTACTCGCCACCGTATTTAAGCATTTCAGCATTAATATTGTCTACACCAGCAGCCTTACCATTGTTTAAATTCTTAATTATATCTATAACCTCAGTGACGCAGACATTTTCAATTGGGTTTTCTAATGTATTACTTTCTACCTCGCAGCTCTGTTGTCCTATATCTTCACCTCCTAATAATTCATTAAAAGAGTCTTTTAAAGCCTTTACTATCCCGTCTGTATCATATAGCATTTCACCTTTGTTGTTTCTCATGCTCACAAACTCTGTATTTTTAGTTTTGCTTATCTCTTTGAATATTATTTTCATGGTTCCTTGGAAGTCGTTTTCTAATTTTTTCTTTTCTCATTCTATCTTTGCTTTGCTTGACTAGTCGTTTAACTTTCTTATAACTAGGAATTTTCAACATATCACGGATTCTGACTTGAAGCAGGGATTTTTTTTGTAAATTCCCTTTAAAATAAATCAAAATTCAAATTATTCTTTAAAATTCCCTGCTCCATGTCAAAAATTACCTGTTCCATGACGAAAATAGAATTCTTTAAGAAATTCCCTGTTTCAAAGTCGAAATTATAACTCTTTACGAATGTTTTTTTAAATTTTCATTTATTTATATTCATAATTCTCTGTTCTAAGTCAGAATTATAATTTTTGCGGGAATTCTCCATCTGAAAGTCTAAATTATAATTCTTCACTAAAAATCCCTTTCCCAAAGCAAAAATTATAATTATTCACGGGAATCCCCTATCTCAAACTCAAAATTAGATTTCTTCACTGAAATTCTATTTCGCAAGTTATAATTATGATTCTTTTCGAAAACTCGATGTTCAAAGGCAGATTTTTTAAAAGTATTCTGAGATTTGCATTGAAATATATTCCGAAATATAATGAAGTATTCCCCCATATTCTTGAGTATTCCCAAATACTCTCGTATATTTCCTCATATTCCCAAGTATCGACTGCCCCATGCCATGTGAAATCAAGTTCAGGTAAATCTGTATAAGGAAACAACTTGCTCTGTATATCGAATCAAGTCGTAGTAGGTACCATACGAATAGATTTAGTTTCTAAAGAAAATTCGTTAAATTACGTTTCATTTTTCAAGGGGATCATTATATAATGAATTGTACTGATGCGTAGTCATCGATGAGAACATCATCCTCGTCGAGGGAAATAGCATGTTGGAGGCTGCACTCCTGCTTTTTGCAGTTCACTTTGTCTGTAGATATAGTTACTAAAAGGAGATCTCATCGTCATTAGAATTTTTGGAAAGGTAAAATTGTATTTCGTTTGTTTTGCTTTATGATGCAATGGTTTCAAATTCCGATTTTGAATATGACTTAAATTTATTTCGTGTATTTGCAGCATGATCCTGGATGTGCAATTGACCGAAGAGCAGAAGAAGGATCAATAAAAAATTAAAAGACGCAAAATAAAAAGGGCTGCTCGAGTGACAGGACTAATGCAGGATATTACTAAGTTCGGCCCAGTGGAATAACGATTGGAATGAAAATACGCTTCGTCATCGCATTAAACACATGCTTTATTTTCGTCGCTTAATTTTCGAATTTTCCCATAATATCAAATTTTGTATTAAAGCATTTCTTTTTAATTAAAACAGAAGTCGAAAAATTGTGAGCTATTGTCTGCTAATTTATTAAATGTTAATAGTAAATAAATTTTTATTTTATTTTGTGAAATTTGAATGTCAAAATTGGTTAGTTAGGCTGCTAATATACGTCCTCCTATATTTGTCAAAATACGTATGTTAATATCAAACCTAAAAACTGATTCTTTTCTATTTTATGAATCTTATAGCATAATATTACCCGTTAGTATGAAAAAAGCAATAATATTTATGGATGTATTCAATAATTTCAGTTTACAGTTCTTAGTGTTTAATTGCATTATCCGCAGATTTTCGACGCTTCATCTGGCATAATAATTCGTTGTTGATTGCATAATTTTAACATTTTCGACGGCAGCAAAAATTGGATCTATACATAACAATTTGCAATATTATTTGCTTTTATATTAAAATTGAAACTCAAGTAAATAATATGTTGTTGTTTTATTTGAATGAACCGTTAGTTTGATCATAATCACAGGGAAGGTGCTGAAATACAACCGAAATAGTTAGGAAAATTTCCCAGAATTATTTTCAGGAAAATTCTCTAAACGTTGGAAAAATTAACGACATTGGTATAGAATTTTTCAGAAGTTATTTTGAGGAAAATTCACAAAATAATTTACTTAAATCTTTAAGAAATTTTCCCGGAATTATTCTCGGGAAAATTCCCTAAAAGTTCCTAAACACTGAAAAAATTACCGAACTCGTTATGGAATTTTCCCAAAGTTATATAGCCATACCACGCTGGAAACACCAGTTCCCGTTAGATCACTGAAGTTAAGCAGTGTTGGGCGCGGTTAGTACTTGGATGGGTGACCGTATGATACTACTGCGTTGCTGTTGGCGGTCGTGGGTGTAGTGAGCCCACACTTGTAGTTATTTACTACAAGAAACTATCCACCTAAAAAACACTACCCGAATCGGGTAGTGTCACGCTTACCCCTAGAGGCTCGCCGAAAGGGAAATTTCTGGGAAAATAACCGTATTATCGGGTTTTTTGGGTCCCGAACCTTTTCGATAATTTTCCCGAAAAAAATTGTTTACTGTCTGCGTCTAAGGAACTTGTAACAGATGTATCCGTTACAATTTTCGAGATTTATTTCTTTAACTAAATTCGAGTTGGCAGCTGTTTGAACTTCCTTTTAACCCTGATTGGCATACATTTCTATCATAAGTCGATAAAATATATGTATAAATGATGAGTATTATTATATTAAATTCGGTTGGACCTCAGTAGTGTCCAGTAACAGTTGGGTCCAATTTTTTTCTTCATAGTAAAATTACCATTAAAATTAATTTAGTGATATTTATTAACTAGTATTTTTTCAAGAATGTGTATTAAACCTAGATTTTGTTACTATTTCAAATACTATAAAGAAAAATATTCTGCGGCGAATTCGGGTATCTCAAATTAACCTGGCGACTTAGAGAATGTACATATTTATTATCGATTTTACCATGTAGAATTTACAATTCTAAAAGTGATGAGGTAGAATGCACATTTGTTTTTGAACGAGAACGTCGTTTATAATTTATTCACAGTCAATCTTGAAAATTGTTCCACTCATTATTTGCCTGTATTATTTCCTCAACATTCATTTCGGCACTCACTTCTGTGTTATATTCTGTAGGTCGAATCGCCCCCCCCATTCCCGTGCCGCGTGATCGTACTATCCACTCGACTGTAACTTCAGCAATCTCCGACGCGTCGCGCGGGGCTGCCGCGGAGATTGCCGATGTCCAAGCGTATTCATGTGGCTACCAAGCTCGAGATCCATTTCGCTCCCTATCTGAAAGTATTTTTTGTCGCGGTGCGCCATAAGAAGTTTCACTTCAAAAGCATAATAAAGACTTATTTTGTAATTAGTTAGTCAATCGAATAAACCTTAATTAATGTTTTATGTTAGTATCTTGAATGTTTTTTAGGGAAAATAACTACATTAAACTTAGAAAAAAAGTTTAAATAGAATAAGTCTTGCTTTTATAATATTACTCATACCCTTAAACAATCTTATCAGCCATGTCCTTCCTAATAACAAACATTCTCTTAACAGAAAAATCGCTATATATTATTTGACCCCACTTTCATTATCGTACATCTAAGATGGTTCTCTAATATTCTTTGTTGAAAATCAGGACTAAATATTTCGTAAAAAATCCAACTTTTACATATGTGAAAAACTTAAGTCATGTGAAAATGAACCATATTTACAGATTGTTGTTAACTAGGTTCAAAAAAGCGTAATGGGAAATTAACGTAGAAAAGAATATGCTGATATAACCCACGAAACAAAAATCCATTGAAATGATGACAGCTCTGTGAATATAATAGCAAAAGAAATCTAGTCGCCTTCCTTATAATTTCTTTTTAATCTCTCATTAATTTGTAAATTAAAAATTTTTAGTGAAATATGAAAATATAAACTAAAAAAAGTCGATCTTATTAAAAAAAAAAGGTAGACAATTCAATTAGACTTTGCCTGAAATAGATGCTGCAGATGCGAAGCTGTCTGAAATCTGAATTTGAAAATTGACAAATAAACAATTCACAGAGTCACTATTTCAAATGTTTTCTTTATCGTAGCCAGGGGGTATGTTTATTGCAAAGAATGTGTGCTGTAGTTTCTTTACAACTAGCTCTTCGTTCTTCGCAACCTATCAATTAATAAAAAAAATGATGTAATTGCATAAATTGAATAATTTATATTAAAAATAATTTTAAGAAACATAAATATACTTGAAATCTTAGAAAAGTTATAACATTTACGTATATTGTACTAGAAAAGTAAGGAGTAGAGTGACGATCACAGCGCATATCGTATTTCCTCTTTCCACCGAAGGCACGGAATGGTGTCATGTTTCTGATCCTGGCAAGTTTTACGCATTCTTATACATATAAGTAATTTACTTAGTAAATTACAGCAATTACTTTTTAGATATATGTATTCCAGAAGGCTTACCTAATAAAAGTTGTGTTATTACTTCATCATTATATTTCTGAGTACGAAATTAGGGTAAGTGG
>CAKNWU010036893.1:0-10048 GCA_932072015.1 Andricus quercustozae
TATTCCCTTAGCTTAGGTCAAACATGGTACAAAAATGTATAATTTAAAAAAATGACCAACTACTTACAAGAATTTTTTAAATAAAAATCAATGTGTATCATATTCAAATAAAATTTAGGAATATTTATAAAAGGTCTTAACGTTTTTCATTTTTCAAATTAATTTATACAAAGTACAGTTTTTATTTGAAATTTCACGACGGTTTTTTGTACCATTCTTGACCCAAGATCAGAATCAAGGAAAAATATTCTGAAAATATATTCACTAGTTATTAAAATACTACAAAGACTTAACTTTAACACATTGTTTTGTCCTTTAAAAATCATGAGGTATTACTTTATAAAATAAATTTTTTCACATTTATTTTACAATTATTCACAATTAATTTTCAATTACAATTATTTCACAATAAAAATAAAAATGTAAATACTAAATTTTGTAATGTTGAGATAAATATTTTGAGACATTAAAGGTTTTATAAAGTTTTTATACATTAAGAAAGCATATGAGGTCAAGTTAATAATTTTTCGGCTTTTTCTCTTAAAATCCCCAAAGTTGTGATTATAGTCTAAAATAGCATGAACAGAAAGGTAATTATCAGAGGTAAGCATATAGTGAAAATGTTGAATTATTGAATGAATTAAAAATAATAATTATTATTTATTATGATTTTAACTTTACAATATTTAAAATAGATTGAAAAATCAAACAAAAATAATGAAAAATGAAACTTTATTCCCTGTAGAATCAGATAGTCTAAAGCATTCCATAAGAATTCCTGAAAGACATAATCATTAAATATTTCAAGACTTCATCACATGTATTTGAAGTCGTTCCGTTAGGTGTGAATTTTTGAAAACAAAAATCCACCCAAACCTCCTAATAACCAACGAAACGAAACCGAATCGTGAAGTCGGGGGAGCTCGGTCCGAGCCTCGGGTTCGTGCTCGTGCATTTTCGGCTTTACACGAGGCTGGCCGAGTGGACCGTCGCGTCGAGGAGAGAAACCGACCACGTGATGTAAACTAAAGGAGCAAAGTGGGGGAACCTTACCCCTTCATTCTTGGCTCGTTTTTCCTCTCGCCGATTCTTAGGTCGTTTTTGCTCTCGCGTGTTTTTACTTCGCTTCTCCGTACGTTTGTTTTTTCGTTCGCTTTTGCTCTGAGCGTTTCATATATATTCCTAAGAGTAAGAGAGACGAAAATTTAAATTAATAATTGAAACCTGAAAAACATGAAAATTTATATAAAATCCATCAATTCTTGAAGAATAATTATTTTTTAAAAATAAAGGATGCCTCAGACCAGTGCTGCCAAAACGGGCACCTTGCACTACTGCGCATGCGTTGCATAAGGCGCTTCATTGGCTGCCGTTCGCGCGCTCATTTGAAATGTTAGAAAATACCATTTTTAACATTTATTTTTAATAATTAAAAATAATTATATTTTAACATGTTGAAATGGTACGTGGATGGTTTTTAATATATTTTGAGCATTAGGTTAGAAAATAAAATGAGTATTCCGTAAATAAAACATATCGTGTCATTTGATGTAATCCTTTTTAATTTTTTAAATTATTTGTACTGAATCATGCTTTTAAAATTTTATATATTAATTAAAATGGATCTGCAAATTTTATTACAGGTGCATTTTGAAATAACTAACATTTATTCATCGAGAAATTGTAATTCAAATTTTATAAAAGTTAAATATTAAACAGAAACTCAGTCGAATTTATTTTAAAACTTTCAAGAAAGCATATTAAATAAAATCTAATCTTTTTTTTTCAATTGCCAGCATACATGTTAAATTTATTTTTGATAATAAATCATCGACGCGTTTCGAACTTGTTTTCACTTCCTTTTCAAGATGAGAAAAATTAAAAAAGTTCCGAAGATATTTTTAAAAATCTGAAAAAATAATAAATATTCTAATATTATCTGATTTAATTAATTAATTATTTATTGGAAATAAATAAATTCATTAAATTAATTGATTTAATTAATTCAATTTAGATGATATTAGAATATTTATTATTTTTCAGATTTTTTAAAATCGGGATGACTGAAAAATCTCGAAAAGTAACATTCCCGACACTGTAAAATTCCCGAATTCCAACATTGCCGAGTAAAAAAATTTCCCGAAATTATAAAATTGCCGAAATATACGAATCCGAATTGGAAAATTCCCGAATAATAAAATTTCTGACCGAAAATTCCCAAATTATAAAATATCCGAACTAGGAATTTTCAGAATTAAAAAATTCCCGAATTCAAACAATTAAACAATTGCTTTTTCAATAAATATTATTTATTTATTTAAAATAAAAGAATCAAACATTTTTATCAAGGAAACAAATTTTATAAATGTATAAAGTTTAAAAAAATTATTGTTTCAATTTCAAATAACAATAATTGAAACAAGTTTTTTTCTGGATGAAAAATTTTATATGGAAATGTGCATAGTATTTAAAAAAATTACGAAAAAAATCTCAAAAATCGATTTTTTGAATTAAAGAAAAATTAAAAAGAAATTTAGAGATAAATCAGTAATGAATTGAATCCTGTAAAGTTTGTTTGATTGTTATTTTTAATTCAAACAATAATGTTAAACAACTATTAACATTGAAAAAAGTTTGTCTTTGATGAAAGTATTTCATTATTGTATTTTTAATAAATAAATTAATAATATCTATCAAAAAACTATTTTTTAAATTGTTTCGAATCGGGAATTTTCTAGTTCGGATAGTTTATAATAAAATAAAAAATGACATTAAAGGCATTATTTTCTCACAATTGCCCGATATTTCCACCATTTCTTTAGTTTTCCTTGAGAAATATTTTTGAACGTCTTCGCTAATTGGCTAAAATAATATGCCCATCTCAAGTAGTTACATTTTCAACCAAAAAGATGAATTTTCAACACAGAAGATTAATTTTCTACAAGAAAAGACCAACTTTCAACAAAATATATAAATTTGTAACCAAGCAGTTGAATTTTCAACCGAAAAGATTAATTTTTTTACCAAAAAGATGAATTTTCAAAAAATTACATACATTTTCAAGGAAGTAGTTTGAACAATGGATGTGATGCTAGTCTAAATTTTATTTTATATTTTCCTTTGTTTCTAAAAACTTTTACCTTAATAGATGCATTTTTAAAGTAAAAGATATAAATTTTTATCCAAAAGTAGAGTAGTTAAATTTTCACTCGTGAGAATTAATTTTTTATTTAAAAGACGAATTTTCTACAAGCAGTTTAATTTTGTACGAAATTGTTGAATTTTCAAGCGAAAAAGACAAATTTTCTACAAAGTAGTTGCATTTTTAACAAAAAAGAAAGCAAGAAAAATACGAATTTTGAACTACAGTTATGAATCCTCAACCAAAAAATTAACTTTCAAGGAAGTAGTAGTTCAACTTTCAACCAAAGAGTCAAATTTTTAACTAAAAGTTTAATAGTTGATATTTCAACAAAATAAGAATTTAATTTAAAATAAAAAACAGTTGGATTTTGACAACAAACATGGATTTTCAAAGAAACATCTTAAACATTTTTAACCCAAAAAATTTATTTTTCACCAAAAAAGGCAATTGTTCAACCAAATAGTTAAGTTTTCTACAAAATTATTGAATTTTCGAGCCGAAAATACGAATTTTCCACAAAACAGTTAAATTTTCAGCTCGAGAATGTGAAGATTCTACAAAAAAGTTAATTTTCACTGAATAAGCTGCATTTTCACTAAAAGAATTAAATTTTCAGTTAAAACAATGTAATTGAACTTTCAGCCAAGGAGTTCAGTTTTCTACGAAAGAAGGCGAATTTTCAACAAAATGCATAAATTTTCAGCCAAGTAGTGAAATTTTCTACCAAATTATTCTACTTTCGAGTCAAAGATACTAATGATCTACAAAAAAGTTAATTCTTCAATGAATACGTTGAATTTTCACTAAAAAAAAATAAATTTTCAGTGAAAAGAATGGATTTAAAAAAAAAAATCTATTTTTGCACTAAAATTATGAATCTTGAACCAAAAAAATTAACTTTACAGGAGTTAGTTCAACTTTCAACCAAGGAGTTGAATTTTTAACGAAAAGTGTAAGAGTTGATATTTCAGCAAAAAAGGAATTTAATTTTTAAAAAAACAGTTGGATTTAAACAATAAAAATTAATTTTAAACTAAATTCTTGAATCCTGAACTAACCCATATTAATTTTTAACCAGTTTCAGTTTTAACCAAAAAATTGATTTTCTACCAATAACGGCGAATTTTCAACAAAATATATAAATTTGCAACCAAACAGGTAAATTTTCTGCCAAATTACTGAATTTTCGACCCGAAAATATGTATTTTCTACAAAACTGTTAAATTTTTAACTTGAGAATGTGAAGATTCTACAAAAAAGTGAAACGAATGAATTTTCAAAAAAAAAAAAGGATTTTTAACTAAAATTATGAATGTTGAACCAAAAAAATTAACTTTTTAGATAGTAGTTGAACTTTCAACAACGGAGTTGCGTTTCTTACGAAAAAAGGCGAATGCTCAACAAAATACATACATTTTTAGCTAAGACAAAAATTCGAATTGTCTACAACACAGTTTAATTTTCAACAAAAAGTTAATATTTAACCGAAGCAGATTCATTTTTAACCAGACAGTTGAATTTTTAACAAAAAAGATTAAACTTCTACAGATAGAGATACATTTTTAAATCAGAAAGTCGATTGTTTAACAAAATAATTGAATTTTCAACCAAGAAGTATGGCTTTTTAACAAACTTCCTTCATTTTCATCAAAATATTTTCAACCAACAGTAGTTCGTTTTTTTATTGAGTTCTATTAATTCACTTTGCATTTGTCTGGAAAGACGAGAAAAAAAGAGGAAAAGGAGAATAAGGACATGACAGTGAAGCCTGCCATAAATAAATAGGAATTTTGATCATTTCTAAACTAAATAATAACATTTTACATCAAACTTGAAGTTCAATTTTTATACTTTTAAAATATTAGGCCAAAAAACTTGAATTTTTGCTAAAAAAATGAAGTTAATTTTCCATTGCACATTTTTGGATTTTGGACTATATACTTTCATATTGAGACTGCACATAAAGTTTAATACAGTCAACATTTCATTACACTATCTGTTAAAGGTTTGTGGACCACTGTGAATAAATTTTCAAGATGTTATAGTTAATTTTCGATCATTTGGTATATTCTTTGTAATAACAAATATTTATCAAATAAACCAAATGATCTAAAACTAACTATAACAGTGTGAGCATTATCTAATTACTTTTAAAAAATAACAAAAAAGCATTATAATTGAATATTCTCATCAATTCTCGATAAATTCTCGAAGCTTCAGTAACACCGGTATGTTATCGGTAATATTACCCGATGTTAAATTACCGAGAATTTAAAAACTCTAAACGTGACACCTTACATCAGTCGCTCCAAAAATGCGTTTCGGGTCTCGAGTGTGTTCGCTCGGTGTTCGGTTAGAGGTCGTGACGCAGCAACTTCTGTTTGACATTGTTACGTCCCAGCGCTACAATCGTTTTAGGTCTATTGGACCTAAACGCTGATACGTCGGAGGAGAGGATTCGTTTCCTGTCGTTGAGTGGTTGAAACCACTAGCCGCGAAAAATAGGTCAGGTTTAAATAAATGTTGACACTCAACACTGTATTTATCCTGGTAATAAAATCAATCGTTTTATTATGAAGTTCTGGTAGACTTGGCAGATATTTAAAGGCTCATATTCAGTCTCGATGAACAAACACACAAGTAAGCTTAGCACTTAACATTTCGGCACAGCCGAACACAAACGCACGCATCACAAACACGAAAGTGAGGTTACGTTACCTCCGAGATTCTAAAAAGTTTCTAAGTCCGAAACTGTACAATAAACGAAGATACAAAAGTCGCAGGTTCAAGTTTGAAAGGCGCGGGCCGAGATACACTATTCTGACGTTTCGGTGCTCAGCATCTATATTTAAAAGCTCGTTTAAGGCGGGATTTATCCCTACTTTTAGCGTTTACCCAATCGGAATGCTGACGTCACTCAATTTTAGTGCCGAATAATCAATCATAAATGAGGTCACTTTGCTCCTCCTACTGGTATTAGTCAATTGAAGTGAGTGACAGTTCAAGGATATGGGTCCAAGGTTCACTTTTCGACAGGATTCACACCAATCACTTTGAGTGACAGTTTCCTGTTTGTAATCCAAGGGTCGCTTTTTTATGGCGTCTGGCCGGAGCCATGACCTATTAACGATACTAAAAATAGCTCATTGTCTCAAGTTTCTAACCTTAAATTCACTTCAGGCAGGGAGACTGCGCAGTACTATAACGAGTACATTAACCAAATTGAAACCTGATGCTATACCTAAATCTTAGTTCTCTCATAAGTAATAAATCTATTATTTCGTTGATATTCATATATCATTATTAATCATCTTAATAATCATTTCCACAATAATCATCTCCACTCGAGAAATTACTCGCCTAGAGAGTATTTTGTAAAAGGGTCTTAGCGCCCTGAAACTTTAGTTCTCAAAACGGCGCATGCCGTTAAAACATTCTGGAGCAGTGCTCCCAACGCGAGCACCTTGCATTACTACGCATGCGAGGCATAAGGAGCTTCATTGGATGCCGTTCGCGCGCTTATTGAAAATGTTAAAAAATACAATTTTTTAATTAATTAATAATAATTAAAACACTTATAGTTTAACATGTTCAACTGGTACGTGGATGGTTCTTAATATATTCTGAGCATTATGTTACGAAATAGAATGAGTATTCAGTAAATAAAAAATATCATGTAATGTAATGTAATCTTATGTGATGTTTTAAATTATTTTACGTAATTTATGCTTTAAAAATTGTGTATATTAATTAATGAGGATATGCAAATTTTATTAATAATTTGATTTATAATATATCAAAAAATTGTATTTTTTGACATTTTGAATAAGTGCGCGAACGGTAGCCAATGAAGCGCCTTATGCATCGCATGCATTGGGAGCTCTGTTCTGAAGTGTAGATTTGACTATACTGATAGTGAGTCTAAATCACCCGAGGATGTTCAAAGAGACTATAAAATTATTGTCTGTCGGAATATGAAGAAAAAATTGTGGATGGTACTTGGAACTATCCAGAAGCCAAAAATGACGATCTAAATTTTGACACTTCAACTTTGAGTATCCATTTTTCTCCGTGTAGTAGTATGTGTCCTAGGTCCTCGGGGTGTGCATGGTACGCTCTGCAGTTATCATCGGGAATGCCTTGGCACAAAATGTGACGACGGTATCTTAGAATTTTTTTTGAAAACAGGTTTTATTTCTTATTGAAAAATTTTAATTATCAAGAAAATGGCGGATGTGTAAACAAAACATTTTTTAATGAAAATAAAATGTTGTTGTTTAAACATCCGCCATTTTCTTGAAAATTAAAATTTTGACTTAATTCTTCGTTCAAGTACAAGGGAATATCGTTTTTTAACTAATACCGTTGTATTTTTTTGTTTCAGATGATCCAGTCATGAGTTACGATGTGCACCGCAAAACACATTTTTATTATTGGACCTCTGGCAGATTAACTATAACTTGCTTGTTTATCGATATTTTTATCTTAAAAAATTAGTTTAACTCCTCGTAATGTTTATTATTTGAACTGTAGAACAATAGGTAATAAAACCGGTTTAAAAAAAAAATTCTTAAAAAAATCGTTTTTTTTTTTGGTCTGGCGACTGACCCTAACCCCTTAAGGTGGAAATAACACCGTCATGACTCTCCAAAATGAAACCCTCTGTGCCCAACTTCAATCTGGGTGATTTCAGGAGAACAAAAGTTGGTATTAAACATTTTATTGCAACTTGTTTCGTTTCTCCAAAAATTAAATTATTTTCTTTTTAATCTTATTTTTACGAATGAATGAAAAATGTACTCATTCTATACAAAAATCATTAATAACAAACTTCTAGATCCCTTTTGAGTGAACATTTTGTTCTAATCATTTTTTTTCGTACCTTGTGTCGTTTTTCAAAAAAATTTTTTTTTTTTTTTTCGTTACCAATAAAACAAAAACGATGTAATTTATCAAAAAGTGATTCATTACAACTTTTTAGGTCCTTTTTGGGGGCACAATTTTTGTTTTCTTATATTTTTTCCTATCTTGCATAGTTTAACCAAAAAATGAAAATTTTTATTTTTCATTACTTTTTGTCCTATCGAAAGTTGAATTTTTGAAGAAAACTCAAAATTTGTTATGATAATCTTGTAGGGCTTTCAAAAATCCACGGTTTCCTCCCGTAAAATTTTTTTCATATCGTGATTTTCTTTTCATCAGAAAAAGTTATGAGGATAAATTGTTCAAGTTTCCGAGTACTCCGATTAGCCGTACATGGAATGTTCAAATCTTGAAAAAAACGTATTCAAAAATTTTGAAAACGCTGTTACGTTTTGTATTTTTATCAAAAATAGCTGGCTAACGAACTTGACCGTCATTTGTGTATGGGGGAGGGGGGGTCAAATTTTACACAAATATAATACCTTCTCTGAGGAGAATGTAAAAAAATAATATCCAGCAAAATTGCTTCTATAACCTTGTTCTAATTGATATATAGTCCAAAAAACACCATTTTTTTCTTTGTGGCCAGAACACTTTTTTGTTTCAAAATAGAATGTTCTTATTTGCTCTAAAAAAAACTAAAGGAAAAAAAAGTTACAATAAAAGTTTGAGCAAATAACAAGGATCCTCAAAAATAATACTTGCTTTGTTGTAATATCCTGAACCTTTGTAATATCTTGCCGCCGTTGTATTAATTTTAATTTTTTTTTAATTTTTCTACAGACTTCGAAAGAAGACGATAAAACTCACAGAAACGCGAACGTGAAATTGGAATATATCAGGTCAAAAAATATAGAAAATGAAATAACTTTTTTTTTAAATTTACGTCAAAACTCAAATAGTCGTAAGTTTATAACAATTTCTTTTCAACTAAGAAATAAGTAGTTTCTGAGTAAAGAATTAGTAAATATTTCGACTGATCCCATTATTAGTTTTCTACTTATCTTTAGGGGCTCCCTTTTCTCTAATTGAATTAGCAAAATTAACGAATTTTTTTTTTCAAATGGTCAAAATTAAAAACTCCTGAATTTTAAAGATTTACGACTTAAATTTCTGTAATTTTGAAGAGTTGCGATTGAAAATTCTTGTCTTAAAAGCCTGACATAATCAGCATACTGGTCTCTCTCTTTCCCAATTTTCCATACTACCCTCGCCTTTTGCTCGGGACGTGACAGCTGATTTGGCGGCAGCGGTGGGATTGTCGCTTCCTTTTAAATGCAGGGCTTTTAATCACAATTTAACTTCAGTGTAGTTTTGAGATAGCTATTTCATCGGCACTCGAAAGTATAAGTCCTTCTTAGATACGATGCACGGTCACCTTCAGGGCAAGGCAAGGTTCGAAGAGCATGATAGGCGTTGGTATATTTCCCGTGCTCGAAAGCTCTGCCATCGTAAACAATCCTACGAAATACCCTGAATTAACCTTATGTGTACTCTTTGTAGCAAGATTGCCCAAGTAAAGGGTTTAAATACCTGAAACAGCTATTCGCAACCGTACAACATACTCATGGTACTTACATGTAATTGCGACTCTTCGAATGAATCGAAAGGAAAACGTTAATGAATTTTTCGATAGAATCATTCTTCTTAAATCAGGAGCTCGAGCGGCTCTTGAAGTTAAATACCCAAATGTTGAACAACTTCTAGCCCCGTTAAATGATTGTGCCCTCCAAGCTGTCAAACGTGGTTTACCTGATAGTATAGAAATCTTAGTAGATGCACGTAACCCTGTGAGTTTAAACGCAGCCTTGAAAGCCGCGGTCGAGTACGAAGCAAGACATCAGCTAAATTCGAAATATCCTTCAAACCCTTATCATGAATCAAGATATTCTCACCCAAGTTATTTAGATTCATATGATCATAATCCTAGTGCTGATGTTCGTTTTACAACGATTGCGCAGCCCGATGAAGCTTGTGACA
>CAKNWU010037190.1:0-10687 GCA_932072015.1 Andricus quercustozae
AACGAGATTTCAACCACAAAAGTGGTTGAAAAGTGGTTGAATTTTCAACATATTTCTAACAGTGTTTATTATGAGATCCATCTAACAATGTTTCTAATTCATTAGGATACGGTATTGAGTCTAAGTTTACACCATCATGACTACAGCAATCATTGAAAGAATGTTTGCAGTTGTTAACTTTTTCACGTTGAAAATGTTTAGCCCTGAAATGTTTACATAACATGTTCATTTTGCCCAGATAATCTTCTGAATAGTTAGAAATGTGTGATGCATTAACAGTATCACTAATTTTACGATTACTAGTGAAAGTATTCCCTTCTGACGATGAATTTGATGCTTCTTCTATGTCTTGTATTATCAGATTTAATCGTTTATTATTTTCATTTTTGTTTATTACACTTCTTTGTTTCTTAATTTTTTTCATTCATATCTACTGTACAAATATTCATTTTTTCATTTTTCATTTATTCTCTGACGTACACGAGTTTCAACATCATTATTGAACATTAACATTTTATTTTCTATTTTTTGTTGATTAAACTTTGCTTGTTCATGAATAAGATTATTCGATGTAATCCGTTCAAATTTCCGTATTTCTTCTTTACATGTATTATACTGTTCTAATTTCTTTCTATCACGATATTTTTTTTGTTTCTCTGACTCTTTTAATATCTGATCATTATTTTTTTTTCTTTTTTTTTCATAATCCTGATTTTTGTCAATGTTTATTTTATGATATCGATTTCGTTTATCGAATTTCAGTGCTTGAAAATCTGATATTTCATCTATTTTAGTTAAACTATTTTCCATCAAATCATTATTATGACTTTCATTTTCTAAATGATAATAATAATTATGATCATGATAAATTGATTGAATATCTTTCTTCTTTTTAAAATTGCGTGTATATGTATTATCATGATATATACTACTAATAATATGTAATTGCTTTCTTTTCGTAAAGGTTTTATTACTTTAACCCTTTAACGACCACTGTTGCAGCTGAGCAACGTTCACTATTTTCGATTTTCCTAATTTGCAGACAACAAGCTTAGAATTCTGCAAAATAGATACGTGCATTAGGTCAAAGTGGACTGTTCCGCATCTCGTAAGGTGGTTATGAGTTACCGTATACTCAATAGAAATCGAGAAAATTATAAAAATTAAAAAAACTTTTTTTTGCAAAAATCGATCACAATATGGCCGTACATTATTTCTGAATTTTTTCAGAATTTTTATTTTAACGGGATCAAGGCTTGGTCCTTAAAGGGTTAATTGATTGTATATTTAGAATGTTCTGTGCAATTTGTAGATATTTCTTTTTTATTTGTTAGTATACTCTGTTTTATTTGATGTTAATATTCATTAACTTTAAATGTTTTGTGCCTTTCTATTAATATCCAATAATTTTCCATGTCACATTCTTTTACTCTTTTAATAAAATAATTTTTTATCTCCTTTTTCATACTATTAACACTTTCATTTACGTTATTTTTTTCCATTTAAGCGTCGTTGATTTTGAAATTGATTTTCGTTATTTGAAGATATAAGGAGACAATTGGTATCAAACATTTTTAATAGGTGTGATCTCATTTGAACATGATTGTAAGAGTCTTCTTTTGAAAGAATATCAAAAGCCAAAGATGTTGTAAAAGCGATAGCATAAACTCCACAATCATAAATATTTGGCTGCCTTTGTACAGTTTCGAAAACTATCTGAGGTTGAAAAGGAAATAATGCGTCAATGAACGATTTAGCGTCTTCTAGTACATAATTGTTATTTAAACTGTCATATACGTGCAAAACCTTTGAATGGTAGTATACACACAACCAGTGACCTATTTTTTCGTTCCCCGTAAATAATATTTGAATGTGCTTTTGATTAGGATGTATTTCTTTGACATATTTTTTCTGTAGGCATTTATTTGCCTTCATACACGCAGAAAAAAGAAATGTTATATTTACTTATCAAGAAATGTAACGTGTTTCTTGTAACCGTAACAGTAAAAACTGCTCTTAATGAGGGTGTAAAAATGTCAAAATCACTTAGCATTTCGTAAATGTCATAGTGAAGTTAAGGTGAATTAAAAGGTAATCCTTTAGTAAATTATACCTCTATTCCCTAGTATTAAATACTGGAAGATATGTGAAATTCACTGAACCGAGATTACAATAGTGGTGCAGTGAACATTGCAGGAGGATCAGTACATGTTACCGATCCGATCCGCGCGGACCACCGGATGAATTGATGACGCCATCAGCAATGGATGGATTGCATTACCTCATGGCATCACCTAAAAAACATTTATTTTTGACATTTCTGTGATAGTCATCACATTACTCCATATTCCCACTTAGCAATGAAGGGGTTTTACAATAAATAACACTATTTTGAATGGCACATTCTTATTCACAGATCGCGTACAGTTGAGAGTTTATTGGAGCAAGACGTGTTTGTGTCCCGCGCCTGTCACATCTGACTTTTGTGGATATGAGGTAAATGCGAGAGCCACGTCGCAACCTCAGTTAGAAATGCATTTCGGGATTATTTTACAGATCGTAACTCGTATAATAGTGTAGCGGTTAAGATAGTCGACTTGCGTGCTTAGGTTTATGCGTTCGAATCCCCCTCCCCCTTGCGCGCGAAATTTTAATTGTATTATAAGCGATGTGACTTACAAATACCGATTAATTATCCCTGCTGGAAGTAAAAAGATAGAGATCCTTTTGAATAATTATGAATCTTTATGTTCGAAATAGATAGAGAAAATGTATCCCATTCTATCTCTTTGTCAATATAAATTCGCGTCTATCTTTTTCAATCCACTCTTTTCTATCTCATCCTATACTTTATCTATCCAAGTCAATCTTTTTCTATCTCTCAATTAATCTAAATTCACGTCATTCTTTTCCAATCTCCTTTTCTCGATCTCATCCTACCCTGCTTCTATCAACGCCAATATTTTTCTATCTCTCAATTAATGTAAACTCCCTTCATCTTTTTCAATCTCCTTTTCCCTATCTCTTCTTATCTGCGATCTATCCGCGTCAATCTTTTTCTATCTTTTTGTCTATATAAATTCACGTCTTTCTTTTCCAATCTCCTTTTCTCCATCTCATCCTATCCTGCTTCTATCAATGTCAATCTTTTTCTATCTCTCAATTAATGTAAACTACCTTCATCTTTTTCAATCTCCTTTTCCCTATATCTTCCTATCTGCGATCTATCCGCGTCAATCTTTTTCTATCTTTTTGTCTATATAAATTCACGTCTTTCTTTTCCAACGGTATCTTTCTGGTGCGTGTTGCATGAAATTAGAATAGAAAATGATAAGAGTACTCAATTGCGGAAGATAGAAAAAGAGATAGACAAATAATAAAATTTATATTAAAGGGATAGAATGAAGTAAAGAAAAGGATAAGGGTCTTTGGTTACAGAAGATAGAGAAAGAGATGTAAAGATTGTAATTCGTAATAGATAGATATGCTTAGGGATAGAAATTATTAAGGTCAGGGATAGGAAAATATAGCGTTTCAGGGATCCAAAGTGACACACTGAATGATAAAAGGAGAGATAAAATAATTATATCTTTTCCTATCCCCCAATTTCTATCTTTCTCAATCTTTCCACTTACAGCAGAGCAAAACCTTCAAGTTGACGTAAGTTTAGATAAACGACGAGATAGAAAAAGATAGACGTTGCTAGATGTAATATAGGATGCGATAGAGAAGAGGAGATTAAAAAACGATAGACAGGAATTTAGATTAACAGAGATAGAAAATCTTTGACTTAAATAGATACAGGGTAAGCTGAGACAGAGAATAGAGGGTGGATAAAGATAGACGTGAATTTAGATTGAAAAATAGATAGAAAATTATATACATGAGATCGGGAAGATGACATTAGAAAAGATAGACGGCAGTTTATATTGACAGAGAGATATTAAATATTGACGTGTATACGGAAAGGACAAAATGAGATAAAATATGCAGGATATGATGAGATAGAGAAGAGGGGATTGAAAAAGAGGATAAGAAAAGATAGGAAAAAGGATATTGAAAAAGATGAAGGGAGTTTAGATTAATTGAGAGATAGAAAAAGATTGACGTTGATAGAAGCAGGATAGGATGAGATCGAGAAAAGGAGATTGGAAAAGAAAGACGTGAATTCATATAGACGAAAAGATAGAAAAAGATTGACGTGGATAGATAAAGTATAGGGTGAGATAGAAAAGAGTGGATTGAAAAAGATAGACGCGAATTTATATTGACAAAGAGATAGAATGGGATACATTCTCTCTCTTTCTATCGCAAAGATTCAAAAGTATTCAAAAAGATAGGATATATTTTTTTAATTCCAGAAGGGTGACGCTAGGTGGCTGAGGGTAAACGTAGCCAACAAGTGAAATCAGGCTTCGGGACTATAAGTAGAGGCCTGGCAAACCGTTTTCTTCCAAGTTCGACACAGTGTCGACTGTGAGGTATGGAAATTAATTTTAAGTATGTAGTAGTATAAACGTTTATTCTTCAGCCTGTTGGCCTTAAAAAATTGACTTGCTTACACTTTCATTTTTACATCATTTTCCTTAAAACTAAGCCTTAAAACTATTTTCGGTGACAGGTGGTGAAAGAACTTTACAGAATTTTAAGTATGTAGGTATAGAAGCATGGACGTCACCTTGTCTTTCTGATACGTGGTCAACGTCAAATTAATTTTTTAAATTTTTTGACGGACTCCCAATTTTGAGGGATAGAAAATTATAAGAGTCTTCGGTCACGAAGGATAGGGAAAGAGATTGAAATTCGTAATAGATAGATAGACTAAGGGATCAAAAAAGATAAAAGTCCTTGGTCACGAAGGATACAGAAAAAGATAGAGAATTATTGAGATTAGGGATAAGAAAAGATAGCGTTTTAGAGATGCAAAGTGACCCATTGAGAGAGATAGAATAGTTCTATCTTTTCCTATCCCCAAACTTCTATCTTTTTCAATCTTTTTACTACCAGCAGGGATAAGTATATCCGAACATATATCTATGAATTAACCGTGTGTTTATTTAATAATTATTTTTTAGCAATATTTTTAACCATTTATAGTGCCATCTAAAGACTCTAAAGTCTAAACTATAGTCTATACCATTAACACAAGTTAGCTCTGCAGTGGGACTCCGATCCCGTGTCGAAAGTCGAACGGACCTCTTTTTCTAACGTGTGGAGATAGAAAAAGAGGTTCGTTCGATTTTCGACTTCGAAGCAGCATCGGAGTCCCACTGCTGCTAATAATATCCGTCAAAGTGACATGATAATTCGTAATTGCAGCGTCGAGGAACAGTGCAGAATAGCGACTGGATCGGTAAAATCTACTGATCCGCAGGTCAGCGCCACTTGAGAATTGGCACTGATAACCAGAAATGATAGTCATATTCAGTTGCTTATACTTGTAACATTTACTGAACTGCTGTGTTGTCCATATACGTACTTGGAAGATCAGTAGATTTAACTTGGTTTTCAGTAAAATATAAGGTTCTTTTTTCTGCGTGTATATAATGTACTTCTCATTTGGTAACCCGAATGTATATTCAATAACTTTGCAAATTTGTCAATGTACCTATCGTCCAATTGACCATTTGTTTCTTCATTGATTATTATAATTCTATCCACATCATTTAATATAATGTGATTATCGTGATGAAGTGAATCGTCAACTTTATTGATGTGTGCTTCATTATTAGACTTTTTGTAATGTTTACCATTATTTGTTTTATGAATTTAATTGCTATTATTTATTTCTTTTTTTTCATTATTTGTCGCTATTAATTTTTCTTCAACTTCTCCATTTTGGAAAATTTTAATGCTTTCAATTGCTTGTGACATTTTTATATTATTTCAATTCCACACAATATATGACCTCAATTCAATCAGATTAAAATTTTGTATAAAGTAATCATTATTGTTCAAATTGATAAATTCAACCAAATAAAAATCATAATTACCAATCGTTCTGTCCAATTTACTGCACACAATATGTATTCAATTTGAAATAATAAAAACACAATTACCTCCATTATAATAGCACTAATAATTACAAATCAATAATAATGTCCAATTTACTTCCACCAATAATTCCAAAGCAATAATTATATCCAATTTACTTCAACCAATAATTAAAAAACAATACTATTGTCCAATTAACTTCAGCCAAGTACAATCAATTCCAAAAAAGCAAACACATTTTTTTTATATTGAATCATAAAAGCATAAATAATTCCAAAGCATTATTAACAAAATAATATACAATAAATAAAAACCATGTATAAAAGTTACATATTTCTTCATATTAATAAATACAATAATTATTGTCAATAAGCACGTAAGATTATTATTAGTCCGAGATTCGTGGTTAGCTTTCATTTTTTTATACGGTACAACTTCAGAGTCCTTTATATTCCATTGTATGCCTAATTGAATTTTACAACAAACCTTATAACAAAATGAAGGTTAACGAACAAATCTCGGACATTTGGCTCCCTACGATTAATATTGCGCACGTGAATATTTTGTAAGGATACTCAGCAATTACATAATATTTAATCGAGGTCTTGGTTTAGATTTAAAGCTTAGGATTTTTTCTTGATTTTATCATCTTTCCAAATTTTTAGGAACACATTTATAGATTAAACAAAGAGTTGAACTCAAGACTTCAAATTGTTCATTTTGCTAAAAAGTAGGGTAAATATATTTATAAAGATGTTAATTAGTAATTATTATTATTTGCTTACATTTTTACTAAAGAAAGCAGGTTCACTAACCTTGAACTATTAACAGATTATTGTACTTAACAGTGAAAAATAAAGAATAAATAATTACCATACTTACCCTTAGTCTGATATTTTATTATCCTGGCATAATTTATAATAAACATAATAATAAGAAATAATTGTTTAGATACACAATATATATTAAAGGAAAATAATATGTAAGTAAAGGGATCGGGGTGCTTTTTTATCGTGAGTGGTTTAAAATACTTCCCAGCATGTGAAGGCTTTTTCAGCAATACACCAGAAAGAAAATCGACTGCGCATGTGTGGGACACAGGTGTTAAGAATTTTATTCGCAAACAGGGATGAATTAAATAGTAATTAATTCTTATAAAATAATTGATTAAAATCCGCGAAAAAGTGGGAACACTTTTTTGACCTCCCTAGTGTACGTGCAGAACCGAAAGAGTTCACTTTGTCTGCTGTTCCTAAGAGTCAATTTTTGACAAAATGCAGGCAGAGAATAACCTACATTTTAATATTAGGTCATGTGTAAAAAATTTTATTATATTTTCCAATTATGTAATTTTATCCATCTCTCAATATAGATATTATTTTAATTGAAGTCGAAATAATTTTTGATATCAAGCTGAATTTATTATTAAATTGATTAATTTTAGTATTTGAGTACTTTTATTTAGTATTACAACAGAAAAAATATTGAAGTAAAATGAAACTACAGTTATTGATGAATGATTCTGCGTTGCTTAAATCTTCAATTAAATGTGTTTTCTCCTTGTGAGTGCTATCCGGCTGGTCAGATCCATTCGTTCAAGCACTATGAACTATCAAAGCGCATTGTTTTACAATGATGGCCATGAATCCAGACAAAGATATTTTATCATTGTTGATCATTATCATGATCAAATCAATATTGTGCCGGAAAGATCCGTTGGGTGGATCTGAAGCAGCAGTATAAAGAATTTATAAATTGTTAAATTTTGAATTGCATTTACTTAAGATTTACTGCAGGACTTATGTGAAAATGAAATATTTACGTTATATGATAAGTTTTATTTTGTATTTAGTTGATTCTTAGTATTTACCCACATAGCACACTTCCCGATAAAACCAGGTCTGTCCCAGGTTTTTTTTGGGCAAAGCCTAGGTCTAAACCTAGGACAGACCTGGTTTTTTCGGGAAGTGTGCTATGTGGGTTACTTAAGTCTACTTATTAAACTTATAGCAAATGCTAGTTAAAATTTTACGATTCAAACTCTAGACACTTACGTCAAAGTCTTTGCTTACGTCTGTAGACTTCAGAGCCGCTAAACGGATCTTGCAGACCCTACAATTGTACACTCAAAAGGTATGATGAAATCGGTCTATTTACTTTACCTTCAGCAGAAGGTTAATTTATTTACCTTCAGCAGAAGTTAATTTATTTATTCATTGGTCTGCATACTTTTACTGTTATCGACTGCAGGATAAATCTTCAACAGATTAGCAAGAACTCGCTTGTACCATACGCTCCGCTCGGGGCTCTGAAGCGGGGCGCACACACATTTGCATAGCGCACAACGCATGGCGCAGAAGGTTCTCGACCAATCACAGGGCTCCATTTCAATCGCTGTGATTTTCGCACAGCAGGACTTTTCGCGTCGAAAAGTCCGAAACGTTGAACTTTCATGCAATCAGCAGCCGTCTTGTGTAATCTGCAGCCGCTTATATCAGACGATTTTCAATTTTCCAACCTCAAATTTCTCGCGCGTCGCGTCGTTTAGTTTCGAATGTGTCGCTCGTCAACGAAAAGAGAAGTCCAAAACATAGAAATTTAGTAATAATTTCTTAATTAAAATGCGCAAAGTGAGACAAAATTTTGATCTTAAAAATTAAATGAAACATCTCTATGTGAACATTTCATAATGTTTTTTTATAACTCAAATTATTTGACAACTAAGTGTAATAGTATAATAATTTAAAAATTTTCAAAGCATTAACGCGTCAAATTTTCAGGTAAGAACTTGCATCCAACATCGTTAAATAAACTTAAAACAATGCTGTTAGACAAACATAAAATAATACTGTTTCATAATCAAATACAGACGAAGAAGTTATTTCACATAAAATCACTATCAATATTAGATTATTGGCGTTTTTATACCTCTGTCTCTCCGACCGGTGCTGATAGAAAGTCCATAAGAGTAAAAGAGATAGAGAGCGGAAAAGTTGACAAAAAGTACTTTCTATCTCTTTTATTCTTATGACTTTTCTGCCTGCACCGGTCGGACGAACTGTGGTATAAATGGTCCATAACTGTCCACGAAAAACACAGTGTTCACAATTCTGACGCCAACAGTTCACATTTTGAGGTTACAAAAAGCTGTTCGGCGCCACCTGAAGCTAGCCCGATAAAACCTGGTGCATAGGAAGTAGCTATGCGGATCCGTGTGCGTTGAAGCGTGTTCTTTTGCGCGTTGTGCCTTGTGCTTATTCGTTGTGCAAATGTGTGTGCGCCCCACTTTAGAAGCAGGAACCATAAGAAACATAGTAGATGTGAATGCTTCAAAATTGTAACCCCTTACTCTCGAGGCCCACAAACTCAGTGCCGTGAACAGTAAACTCGGTTTGAGAACACACCACAAATTAAAACCGGCCTTAATAATCCAACATAGCGCAAAGCATGCAACCATTGCAATATTTTATAGAGGATAACACGGGAATTCTAGATCAATCTAAAAATCTATATCCCCTCCCCCCACATTACTCCCCTCCTCGCCGGATGAGTCACGCCTACCGGGAAAGGTAAATGGCCTAATGGTATAATAAAAATTACATGTGTAGTGACTCATTAGTTTAGGTAGAGTTTTTGAATTTTTTCTGCATTATTCTGTGGAATTTATAGTTTCACATATCTGCGGATTATAATATGATGAAATTACGCACAATATTTATGAAAATAAGTTGAAAATACTATAGTTTAACATATAACAAAATAGGATAAAATGGATTTTCATAAATGAATTTTCACTCCTGGAGTGTGAGAATTATTTACAATTAGCAGTGTGTGTTTTGGTTACATTTATAATTTTAAAGTGTTTCAATTTTCATGAATTTTCTAACAGAGTTTAAGAGGAGCTCCCATGTACGAGTAGGAGGTGGGTACGAGAGAGAGGTCACATTTGGCTCAATTCGGGTGAAAAATAAAGGGGGTCCTCTAATGCTCTGCTCAAACACTGACATATATATATATATATATAAATCAGGTTGAACAACCACCGCAGGGTCTCACTGGGAGCTACTACCATCTAAAAAATGGCAGCGGCTCCCAGTAAGACCGCGGCAAATCACATTCATGGCCACGTCTCACAACCGTGAGATGAGTGGTAACAGGACACGATGAAATCACAACGACAGGCCGGCGAAACCCTCATGTGTTTTGAGCACACGAAGCGATCCAAGGATGACAGCTTTCTGCATCCATTTCGCAAGTGCCTTGGCATATTTTTGGCACGCGGGAATGGCTTTAAGGTTATGAACCAGTTATAGTTTCGCACCTCCGAGAGCACCTATCACAAGGACAATTACTTGTACCGAATATTTTGGGTACAGTCTTCGCAGCTCCCTTTTAAGGTCTTGATACCTCTCCTCCTTTCCTTTCTCCTTGGAAGTGATGTTATATTCGGACGGGGCCGAGAATTCGATCACGAATATAGTTCGTTTCTCGAAATATTGGAGAACAATGTCAGGCCTCGAGTGTGCAACGGAGACTGCTGTCCGAAAATCGTAGTTCCAGAAAAATTGGCACTTCTCATTTCGGACAATTGACTCTATTTCTCTTGGAGCGTTCGACAGGGCAGGGTCGCGGCCAACACCGTAAGAGCGACAAAGATGGTAATAAAGGACTCTTAGGGCTGCATTATGTCTGT
>CAKNWU010037937.1:0-15494 GCA_932072015.1 Andricus quercustozae
TTTTTCATGCGACTGTCCTCGTCTTTCTTGGAAGCACATGCTAAGGAAAGACGAGGATGGCCACATGAAAACAGGCACCCCGCTGGTTTTAACACTTACTTTCCAATATAAATTAGAAAATCATTTAAAAAACTGTTATGTCATTCCTGAAAACCAATGTAAAAGCTGAATAATTTTTAATGATTCTTTTCCGTAGGTATTACGAAACAGGGAGTTTTAAAGCCGGCGTGATAGGAGGTTCAAAACCAAAAGTAGCCACACCACCAGTCGTTGATGCGATTGCGAATTACAAAAGGGATAATCCAACGATGTTCGCATGGGAAATTAGGGACAGGTTGCTTGCAGAAGGTATCTGCTCGCAAGACAACGTGCCATCTGTCTCGTCCATCAACCGGTAAGTTGAATATTTGATTAAATTCTTAGAAAAACACATGCAATTATTTTTGTTGGTGATTATTGGATTTTAAGAGAAAATATCTATATATGTGACCGACCGTCCACAAGGAAAGGTAAATTGGCCAATTTCACGATTACCCATAATTTTAAAAATAAAATTTTTATTGAAATTAAATAAAGTGTCTTGACATTACTGCTAACCTAGGGCCTAATGTTTTGTCTTGGAGCTAATTAATTTTGCGTGGGTTCCCATTAACGCTACAACCGAATCAAGTTAGTGGATTTGCCTGCAACGAATTCGACACACATTACACTAAATTTCATTATCAGTCCACGAAGGGCTCCATATAGAAAGGGGCGTAAGACGAGTCGAGTGGTAGATAAGCAAGAGATAAAGCCTTAAGTAGTGACTGATTAAATCTCGAGACATATGTGAACAGATCAATGGCACCTGTTTCTTTCCATTCCCTTTCACACTCGACACGCTCCTCCTCGCAGTTTGTGTGGTGCTGATACGCTGTAATGTTATCCCTCGGGACTCGGTCCCTATGTCTGTACTGCCCTTCGCGATCGTACCAACACTGCGTCCCAACAACGTAAAAACACTTGAATTAATCGGAGATTCCCAAAGGACTCCACTAAAGGTCAACAGGGCTGGGATGATAGAGGGGGTGCACTGCACTTATCTTGATGTCCCTCTTCCTATCAACGATAACTAATCACTCCCTCCGCGCAAGTTAACAAAGCAGATGTCGAGTCCTTAATTGATCATAATCTGAATGTTTTAAGGTCAATATTGAAAATATTTCGATTTAAATGTTTCTAAGAACTCTAACTTAGCTCGAGTTATGATTAGTGCTATATTATTGGAAGAATAATTCAATAAATTATGCTAAAAAGTGATTGTCTTTTATATGTTTTATATAGTCTCCACTATTAGTTGATTTTCAAAAAATATCTAGTTTAATTCTGGTTTGTTTAGCATGAAGCTAAATATAAAGATATGCAATAAATAAATCAAAAAATGCAGAATATTTCCGTTTGGTTCGAGATTCGATGAGTTTAGAATTGCAGTCAAGTAAGGCTGAGGGTACGAAGGCTTGTTGTTCGAGTAACTCCTCCACCTCTCGCACGTTTTACGTTCCACTCCTTCACCGACACTTGCTCCATCTCCTTTACCTCCTTGTGCCATTCCTCCGACCACCCAAGCCCAGATGGCGGGTATTGATCTGAATCCGGAAAGCAGATCGCCTGGAAAAACTAAACCCGCGGATATTTGCCTACCTATCTACATCATAGATGTATAGTTATCGACATTATCCACATTCATCCAAGAATGTTCTTACGAGAAACCTTGTTATCTAATTCATCATTTTACATACTAAAAAATACATTTTCCTGTCTTGTAAGAATCATTATACCAATTTTATTTCAAAATCAGTGTGGTTGCTTGAAAATTTAGTTTTCAGATTTCAGGTGCTTATTAATCATCCACCGTTACGTTAATCAATCCCCATTACTTGTAGCGTTCGTTTTTATACTTCGTCATTCCAATAAAGAAGTGCGAAACGTGGTTAAACCAATTGGGCAAGCAATAATTGTTTCCATTTTTCAATTTCACACAAACATATTTGTAAAAGGAGGAAGTCAACATTTGATTGAATATATTTCAAAATGCATAAAGAAGTTTTGAAATTCTGTTTTAGCAGTTATCTAACATCTAATATCATCTAGATTCTCCAATCTTGTGTGAAAACCAATTTTTAAACTTGAAATATTTTCGAGATAAGAGGCATCGGTTGCGAGTAGGGGAGAGTGGGGCTAAGCCAACACTTTTTTTCAAGTTATTTTTTAATTTTAAAAAAAATTTGTTTGAAAACTTATTAGGTATTGTTGGATCGAGAATTTAGTTGGCTACAAAATGTTGCTTTTGATTTTGAAGTGCGATGCTTTGTTTATCAATTATCAAAAAAGGGACTGAGTCGACATTTGATTATAATGTTTGAAGGAAAAAAAGGACACATTTTTTAATTTTTATTATTGTCGCCAACTAAATTCTCGATTTAACAATACCAGATACGTTGTCAAACAAAAAATATAATTATACATTCTCATCCTATAATTAGAAGGTTAGTTTGATGTAAAATTGGAAATCGTCGGTTTTCATCAAATGTTCACGTTTTGAGACCACCCGAGTCAGAAAAAACGATTTTTACCTAGGTTTCTGTCTGAACGTATGTAGGGAAACCTCCCTAGTGGATAATGCAACCTACAGTGGATAATCATTAATTGAGAACACAAATATAAGAAAAATAATTATTTTCAATTTTAATTTATTAACACGTATAGTGTCTTAACTATTCAATCAATTAAATTAATTATTTTAGATACATAAGTATTTTTAATTAATAATTATCCACTGTATGTTGCACTATCCACTGTAGGGAGGTTTCCCCTATGTCTGCATGTAGGGGAGGGCGGGGCTAAAATTGCAAAATTATTTTGAATAGTAATCTACCTGCACTACAAGAATACATAATTACGCATCAAATTACACCAACTACATGATAATGGCACGCAAGAATAAGTGTTGATACCAAAAAGAAACGGTGACTATAGAGCTACTTTATGCACACAAAAAAACAACTTAACTTTAGCCACGATCTCAAAAACAACTTTTAGTGGCTACCAGCCACTAAAAGTCAGATCGAGTAACAAATTATTTGTTTTTGTGTTATAGTATGTGGCACTCTTTTGCCGCGGCACTTTTGACCCCGCTCTACCCTATATGTCTGTATATCTGTCTGTATCCTGTAGGCACGTTTTTTACGTAAGATGAATATACCTTGATTATAGTAGACGATGATATACAAAATAATAACACAGTTTTCCACAAGCGTCAGAAAAAACTGTTGACCTCCGAAAACACTTTTTATGTCTTAAAATGTTCCATGTCATGCAGAATACCACGACACATTGTCGATAAAGATAGGGCATTAGGCCAAATGAGCAGGTAACTTGTGCAGTAAACTATTAAGTTCTTGTGGAAAATATTAAAGTGTATAGATCAAACGAAAAATAACCTTTTTCTGAAGTTTTACGATGTTTGTAATGTAGTAAAAAACACTCCTGCCGTTAAAAAATGTTGTGGAGACAAAAGTACTAGAAAATTTTAGTTTTTTATTTTCAGCATTCTTACAAGTCCTCATAAGTTTGATTTACTACAAAAAATCCTGCTAAAATAGGACGAATTTTCAACTTTTTTAAGTACTTCAGGCCCATTTTAGTAATAGTTATCAAACAAACATCCTGTGAACACTTGTGTAAATTTGGTTAAAAATTAAGTATGAGGTTCACTGGATACTCAGTACCAGCAGTCAGCCATATGCGTTGTCATGTGAGCTGGTTAGGTATGCCACTTAGCATTCATCACTTTTGTACTAACCCTTGCATTATTTTTCAAAAACAATAAATTCACAACAATAAATGAGGGTCGGGCATCAATGTAATAGGATATACTATATTTCGTCTAACCATGGTAAGACCCGCCATTCTGTCAACGCTTCGCTTCGCTCAAAGTCTAGCCCAAGTGGCAATATATCCCCTGCTTATTGTAGCCAGACCCAAAATATTTATAACACTAGTACACAATCAAGTTTGTTTTCATTCGCGCGAAATGCAAAAACGCGACCGGCGACACGTGCGTACGAGACAATTGGAGGTTCATGTCTTGGCCGCGTGGAGCGCTATATCACTGCTATGATCACTGGTTGAATTTATAATTTGGCGTCACTGTTATATTGCAGTAACTGTTTTCGTTGTGCCGCATACTGTTACACCCATTCCAAATTGGTAAAGCCCTGGTTCACCAGTGATAACACAAAATACTGATTCAATCAGTGATGATTTCACTGGTTTAGTATAAGAGAGTAGTCCTTTTGTACTACTGCAACTTTGCAACTTTTCTAGTGTTAAGTATTTAGTATGTTACATTCTATCTTTTTTATAGGTGCGCTTACTTATCTATAGTTTTAGTATAACAAAATTTCCATTGTAGTTTTTCTTCAATTAAACTCGCTTTGAACCAGGGGCATGACACGATTATTATGATTATAGTTCCCAATTTGACTTAGCGGGGAAAATGCGAAACTGCAGCGCTGATCGCCTTTCGCCCAATTATCTCGTTTAAATTTAAATAAATTATCAGAATTCATGAACTTTTTCGATTATATTCACATTTATAAAATATTAAAGTGATAAAAGCCTCTATTTTTGTAGTTATAAATTAAACATATATAAGTTACGTGTAAAAGAAGGTCTAATTTCACAGAAAAAACTAAAGATAAAGTTTACATCGATTCCAGGTGAAAGATTCGCTGCAACCAAAAATAAACTTGCCGGTTAAACTTTACACGAATCGAAGATAATTTTCCATTTTTAACCTTGCCTGGATAATCTTTCGCCTCATTATCGCTCCATTTTTATTCGAAAAGTAACGATAATGACGACGCCAGCGCTATCTACCGTCTTTTAACTTAATTAAATTGGAGCATGAATGGGATTCCCGGCTGTCAGAAGTATTCTCCTAACCTCGCTTATACTTTCACCAAAATACATTCAATTTTTAACCGTTCCAAAGTGTACCTGCAAAACATTTTAACTATTGTATTTTCTAAGTCTTATTATTATCAAATTAATAATGAAGTAAGCGAATAGTTGTTTTAAATCTGGTGTCCTGATTTACTGCTCGAATCCACTCATACTTTGTCGTTTTCCCATTGCTGTTAAGGGCGTAGCAGACGACAGCTTTTATTCCATCGTAGGATAATCTTTCGCCAAATAGCATGTAAACTTTATCAGCGGAAAATTTTACATGCAACAAAATTTAACTTTAGTTTTTTCTGTGTTATGGAAACAATATTTGGTACTTTTGTTATATATCTTTATGTTTATATTATGCACTGTGATTATGTATATCTAAACTCGTAAAATAACACGTAAACGAGCAAAATACCGACGTCCAACAGAGGAAATTTACCAAAAAAAATCAAAAATTCTAAAACTTTATAAGATTGTTAAGTTAGACGGGTTACACGTAAAGAGATTTTTAAAGGTTATATTTTGACATCTGATGTTGACACGTTCATTTTGGTTATTTTTACACTTATGTCTTTTGTCAAAATTTAAAGACAACATTTTGGCGAAAGGCGATCAGCGCCACAATTTAGATGTCTCTCCGCTGAGTCAAGTTGGGAACCAACTTCCTATAGGCTGGAATGGCTGGCGTGACATACCTCTGCTTTGAACAAGAAACGAGTACTTATCTTCCTAACTACAGAAAATCGTGGAATCAGAAAGACGTATAGGCAGAAAAGAAAGGAACGGAGTCTGGATGTTAACAGCAATTTTTTTACCTACAAGTTTCTAGTCTTTGCCTTTGCAGAAAAACATTCCCTACTGTTCCGGAAATAGTGTCGTGGATTGCAGTATTTCTATTGCGTGTGTGCTTGTAGCTACAGTAGAAATGGTAGTTATAGTTAAGACAAGATGGAACGAATGAAAGAAAGAAAAAGAGAGATAGAGTGAGAGTGCTAGTGAGGGTTGAAAAGGCTGATCGTTCAAGAGACCAGGGACGCCAGACGAAAGAGGCACGAATGATTTTGGGAGGAAATATTGATAGGCTCAGCTTCGACTGTGGAGTTGCGCTCGAGTAGGCGGTGCTCTGCTGAGGTCTATCTTACACGTACCCATATAAACCCACCTCACTCCACTGAACTCCACTCAACTCCACTATAACCTCCTCTACTCCACTTTACTCTACTCTCGAAAGAGAGTCTCTCAGGGGCAGATCGATAAGGAGAGCGTGGTTTGCCCGAGGGGTTTACGCTGGGTCCAGCCTCCGTCGTTTCTCAAGTCGACTCAAGTCGACTCTTCATCTTCATGTGCCAAGTCGAAACAACTGTCTTACTTTATTGTAGATGTCATATTCTAATTTTCAACCTTTTTTAATTAATAATAATAATTATTTATTATTTATTACATCAAATTTTAAATTATTTATTACATCAAATTAAATTACATCAAGTGCATATGTAATATGGCTTCATTTAATTGTATGCAATAAAATGTTAAAACCTCTGATCAACATACCTTGTAAATAATTATATTTATCAGCTTGACTAATAAGCAAACTCATCCTACAGGCTTCAAGACTTTAAGTAGTAAAGGTGCTGTTTAGTCAGCCCCAGTTTACTCATCAGAGTTTCTAAATATAAGGCAATTCTCCATTGTGTTTTATTCAATATTGACTTCCCTGTAATATTGTCCTCAACGTGGACATTTAAATTCCTGACAAAATAATTCTATTCCTCACTCTATCCATAATTGTGGGCGTCCGAATAAAAAGAGCCCTTATGACCGGTTCAAGTTTAGAAGATATTGGCATTTTTCTATAAATCAGGACCAAAATTATTATTTACGGGTTTGATTGGTGGATGATACTAAGAACTATAATGGATCTATTGGCACTATATTCATGTCCAGAAAGCAACCGAAAGTGGGTATACTTCAAGTTCGAAGTAAAAGTATAACATGTGCGCTTATGGCACACTCGTCAACTTTAGATGCGTTTCTCTTGAAAAGCGGATTTTCGAAATTCCAACTTCAAAAAATCCCCAGCTGTTCGTTTTTCAAGAAGTCGCCTAATATACCGGAAATTTAGTTGGCTATATGACCCTATATGTAACTCCATACCAACCATAAGGGCTCTTTTTAAGAGGACGCCCACAATAAATTGATTTAACAAATGTTAGTGAACAATTTCGCTACTTGTCAGAACTATTTTCCATGTTTTACTAATGGCAAATAATATTCACAAGACAAATTATTTTTGGAACTCAAATATGTAGTGCGTTGATTTAGAATGAATTCACACTCACCTTTGAATACAAAATTGGGAAATTTTCCTTATCTAAAAATCAAGTATAATGTACAAGAATGAAGAGAGTAATTGTATTATATTTTGCAACATATAACTGTTACGCACGTAATAAATTGAATCAATGTATATGTTGATTCGTTTAAATTTTTATAATGACAAACCAAATCGTAGATACAGAGCGACAACAGTTGGCAGAAAATCTGTCACTTGGAATCCCACTCGCGGGAATTGTATCAATCTGTCATCAATTGGGTGCGAGTAAGAGCAGATTAGGTACCTTCCTTCACTATCGGATAGTCAATCTCCTGGATGTATGTACAATAAAGGCATCTCTCCATTACTTCCATATCATTTCGCACCCCAAGACTCGACCTCGTGAGCGCCACTGTTCAGCCATATGGCCCAGGCTTCTGTTGGCCTGGCTACAGTCACACACAGCCAACCAATGGTGATAACTGCTACTTTCATGCCAGGTTCTACTTCAGCTGCATAGTTGTATCTCTCCGTTCATCTTTCGCTTATTAAATTACATCCTCATAAATAATACCTACCCACCGATGCTTATTTACCATTCCATCGAGTCAATGGACCCTGTCCCAGTTGTCAAATTGACACTCGCCATTCACTACTTGACATTTATATAAGATCTCTCCACTCAATTCACTTGATGTCCTCTTAATTCGCTTGAATTCCATTGAATTTCGTAGAATTCTTTTATTTCCGTCGAATTCCGTAGAATTGTCTCGAATGCTCTTAATTTATCCAAACGTGCGCTAGATTGAAAAAAACTCTCCCTTCATTTTCTCGAAACCTAATACTATTTTTGAATCAAAACTTTCTTTGCATCGATTCAGCAACTCAATAGCTAGAAATTAGATTCTCCCATTTTTTTAAAATTGAAAATTGGATTTTTTATTACCGTCCAAAGTTGAAAAACTCTACATTTTCTCGAAACCAAGTAACATTTTGTAATCAAACTTTTAGGGTTTAATTCTGCACTGATTTATCTGAAAAACGGTTCCTTTTTTGTCTCTCCTATAAAATCGTGAAAATGAGGGCTAAGCCCTTATGGCATGTTACCTATTAACATTATTTTTTTGTTAAATTTTTTAAATTACATATTTCTACAATATCTACATTTTCATATAGCGCGATTATTGATTTCAAAAAATCTTGGTTCAAAAAATCTCAAAAACCTGACGTGTAGGAAAAAAATGGAGATCAGATTTAATTTCTGCACGAAAAATCTCTACAGTTACGACACGTCTCATTTGATGGATACATGGGTCTTATTTTGTTAACAAAAGTGCAAGAAGAGGTTATAGTAAATTTTGATTACAATCATCTGTAAAATAACAAAATGAGATAAAATAACCTTTTTTAATCATTATAAATACAAGAATAGTTGATGATATATGAAAAACAATATGAAGTTTTGTTAGAGTGGATTTCATTAAAGCAGCCATGCTTGCAGAACGATCCCTACTCCTTTATTTGAGAACGCGACAGCCCTCAAGAGTCGGAGAGGAGGATCGGGGTGGCTCAGCGGGGGTGGATAAAACGATGCTTGCGTTGGCGTGGCGTGGCGCGTATCCATAACCATCCTTTGTCTAGATAACGCAATTATTACCGCGTTTCATCATACCCTCCGGTCGAAATTAGCCTCAAATGAAGTTACAATTACGATCCTCCCTTCCTTCTTGTTGAACAGGTAAAGGGGAGAATAAACGGGACACAAGAGCAAAACCCCGGGATGCGCAATCCGGGTTGCCGTGGAAACGTCAGAGGACAGACGGAACCGCGATGAAACCGGATGGTCGCCTACTCCAGCATTCCATAATATACCCCCCCCCCCCTCTTTGTTCCTTGTTCAACGCACACTTAAACCCGGCAGCTTCCTAACTCTATACTATAACTTGACGAGATGAATGTAAACCAGGAAAAATCAGGTGTTATTTTAACGTCGAATTGGGTCTTACAATAACCTACAACAAAAGCAAGTTCCATCAGACATAAGAAAGGTTTCAATGGTTTAAACATTGCAAATATTTGTAACTTTATGTCGGATTAAAATGGTATGATCCCGTTCAATCGAAGGTCGTCAAATTAAACTTTAAATTGCAGAACCTCGCGGCGACTAAATATTGTGATTTTGAAAGAAATTTACGCGACAGGTATTTTTCCGATTTTTGAAAAAAAAAATTTTGTGAAGTTATGACCATTGAATTTTGAAGCTTAAAAACCCCCCAAAAACTCGAAATTTTTCCCCAATTTTCTCTAAGTACTTCTATAAGGAAAACATCCTTTGAATTTTAAGCGCGACAAATGTTTGATCTCTAGTTTTTAACGGACCTTTACGTTTAGGTACTAACAGAGTCTGAAAATCATACAATTGTTTCGGTTTCTGTATGTTTGTATGACTGTATGCCTTTCTGTCTTTACGTCTGTAAGTCTGTACGTCTGTAAGTATGTATGTCTGTATGTCTGTGTGGTTACCTGAATGCTGCAGTCACGCTAACTTTTGAAGGATTTATCCAATCGAGTCAGACTCTGATACACATTTTTAGGGTCCCAAAAAGAAGGTGAGGTTTGTTAACCAGATATTTCCGACCAAAATAAAAAAAAATGTAGAGTATTTTCAAAATTCTAATAAAAAAATTTGTTGAGATTTTTATAAATTTTTGTTTTTGTTAATTTTGATTAAAATTTAAAAAATTATATGCGTTTCAACATTTTGAAAAATGAACAAAATAGAAAAATCTATTTTTATTAAACAATTTTTATCAAATATATTTCGAAAATATATTTCTAAATTATTTTAGAATATTCTTCAATTGGACAAAAATTAAAAATTTTGTAGATAAATAATTAATAATCAAATAGATTATCTATATTGAATTATTTTTAAAACGCAGTAAAATGATTTTTAATTTCTTTTTCAAACTGACTATAAATTTTTGTAGATTTGACTTGGAACCGAACTTTGAATGAACTTTGAATTGAAGAGAACCGTCTGTATAACCTAATTATCGAGCGGAAAGCGTGAGTGTCGCAATGAGAGTCTAATCGTAAATCTGCAGGTGCTTTGAGAACCGTCTTTAAAAACAAATTGAAAAACAATTTCAGTTCGAATTTATGACTGTAGTCCATCAGGGGTTTTAATCACAGTTTTCTTTTTAAGTTGTAATATTTATGATATTTGGAAAACTGCAGTCGAAATGCAAAGGCAGACTAGAAAAATATTGATTTGACAGGACGGTTAACCCCATCCGAATCTGGAAAGAAAATTTGAATATCTTAATTGAGTTGAAGGTTATAAAAAATCTAAATGATAAATGTGTGTTTATTTGAATAACAAACTTCAAAATTCAATTACTCGTAACTGTATAGAAACTTTTTTTTCAATACGCAAAAATACGTGCCTCCGAATTTTCTCTGAAAGAAAATTTTTTAAATCTTTAGAGTATTGTCCTTACATTCTTCAATTTTAGTACAAATTTAATAACATCTATTTTTGATAAAAAAATTGTGGATAAAACGATTAGGAAATAAGAAAAGCGATTGTTTCAACTGTTGTTAATCAGAAACTATTTTTGTCAGGACCGGAAAAAATGATGATCAAGAATTGACCGGGAAATTACCGGAATTTTTTTCTCGGTTGAAAGGTTCACTATGTTTTACAGACTGAGATTGCATCGAGGGCTTAACCACTACTGAATTCATGAAATTACTTGTAAATTCGTTTTTTTCATATTCAATTCTTTTGAATTGCCTTGAATTATTTTAAGTTTCTAACTTCAGTTTAATTCTTTTGAATGTAGAGATAAATGTATATTTATCTCGATATGAATGAATTCAGTTATATTCAAGTGAATATATTGAATCTTAAGAATAATGTAACGTCTTAAAATAATTTTTTTTTCAATTTCCATCGTAAAATGTGAATGTCACAGACCGAACTTAAAACTTTTGGGACATAATTGAAAACTTTTATAAGCAGCTTCAAATCTAAGTCGCATTAGATGCATCCTAATCTTTGGAATTCCCGTGAATTAATATTCAATTATTGAGAATTATTTGAATTCTTCAAATTATTTTAAGTTCTATTGAATCCTGGTGTTGGTCTACGTCAAAATTACTAACGGATAACGCTCGTATCGGACTGATTAACTTAATTGAAAAATTGACTAAAGATAATACAGTGACCCTTTTATAGCTTTTTCAACCAGCAAATTCTGACTAGTTCAGTTTAGGAGAGTTCATGACTCTTAAGATCTGATGTACACACCTCCATGAAATTCCGTGAATTACCTACAAATCTTTTAAAGTGTTTTAAAATCCTTCAAAAACAGTTTTAATTTATTCAAATCTATTAATATTTTGAAATCTATTGAACCGTTTTGTATTCTTCTGAAATCCCTTGATATCTTGGAACTCTCATGATATGCTTCAAAATACCCTCAGATTTTAAATTTAAATTTAATCATAACCTAATTTAATTTTAATTTAATCTCAAAAGAGACATATAAACGTATATCTTGTCTTGCCTCCCTCAGGTGGCATATTTATTATGTTTCACGTTCATCGGTCCTTGGTTAAGAAACTTGGCACCGAACAGACAGAAACCTATACCTTGGGGGTATAATAGCACATAGCCTAAAGTCGGTACTTGACTGCGGCTCTTCCCATGCTGCCCTATGAGGGAGGGGACTATGTATTATAAATCGTGTGTTACATTGTGCTTAGGAGCGCCGTCGTCGTGACTGTTGACTCGTCGGTGCATTGTTGGAGCACACCTTTTGTGCTCATACAAACAAACATTCGCACACTCGGGTATAATCATATACGTATACAAATCTGGCGCTACGCACAAACAAATTTTCTGTCCCAGTCACAGTACAGTACGGAGGCTCAGTTAATATAGTCGTGTATACGATACTTGGCAGGCAGCTGCCGCTTGACAATACAGCCTGCGTTCCCAGATATAATAATGCACTCATCCGAGTCCGAGGTGCACTTCATCAAAATGACTGGGACGCGATATTTGGGGTGAATTGCAATGGAATGGTGCGGCATGACACATCGTGTCGTTCGACCGTGTTCTGCTTTAATTTAGCTATGCTTGACACTTACGAGTATGTATACCCGCGTTAATTTACGAAATAGCGAAGCAACGGGAAATTGAAACGCATCATACATGATGTACACTTCTGATCAACTTTATGAATATATTATATACTTACACATTATTGTTTTTGATTATTATTGGCTTGATTTATTTTCAACCAATAAATAATTTGGTAGAATAGAAAATTCAAGAAAAAGTATTTTCAAGACTGTTGAATATCTGCAATATATTTATTCTTTGATATGTCAAAATGTCGAAAACGCCTGTATCGGAATATAATAGTTCTTAATATTATGAAGGCGACAACTGGATAAAGACATAATTCTTTCCACTATGTATAACTTTTCCTTCTGGAAATTCTGAGGGAATTGATTTTTTTAAACCCTCCCATGTAGAAACCGCCCCATTTGTCCCCATTTCAATTAGGGCAGTAGTCAGAATCTCACAAGCACAACTGGACTAGTAAGTTCTAATCAGGACCCTTTAAGGCACTGCTAAGATTTTTTATTCCTTATGACTAGAAAAAGGATGTGCGTCTAGTTAGGCCCTAATCTTGTATTTTAGCCAGGCTTTAGTTAGTTCCTAATTTAGATAAAAGAACCAACAAATTCTAGTCAGGCACTGGTCGAGCATTAGTCGGCATACCTCAGGTAAACTTTCTGAAAATGGTGCTGCAGTATATACGATGCAGTGCCATCTTCAGAAGTTTGTATGCACTGTATTATGCTTTAGTAAACAGGCGAATGGCTGCTCCAACAACACGTGACAGCAAACTGAAATTTATTTTCATCTGAAGCATCCGAATGTTTAACACTTATAAACATGTGTTTTTAATTAAAATAACACCACTTAAATTTTTATTAAATAAAGTTCAAGTAGTATTTTTGTTAAATTCTATTTATTATATATACTGAAGTGGTCGTGTGAATATAGCCAAAAAAATGTAGGTAATTTATTTTTTCACCTTCTACAATAACTTTACTTTGTTTAAAATAAAAATAAAATACGTGAACTATAAGGAAAACAGTTAAATTTGTGCTGTGCATGTGAAACCCAGTCAACAATAATGAAAATAATCATTTGTCATAGTAGAGTGCAAATGTTCAATATTCAGATGTTGTGTGGTATAAATATATGCAAAAACGGGTTTTAATTAACGAAATATAAACCTCTGAAATTATTTGTCTAAAATTGGTGTGTATTTAAATATTCTTATTCATTTTGTTGTTGAAAAATCGTTTGTCACATATATTTATATCATAGCTGAATGATGAACGTACCGGGAAACAGAGAGGGTCTAGACGGGCGGTTAAAGGGTATTCCCGTTAGGACATTCTTAGAAGTTCTAGATAGAGCCTGGCTAAAACAGCGTTACATAACTAGTCTGGCCATCCCTATTTTTCCAGATTTGCGCCCGATCATAAATAGGGAAAACTAGCTGGGCCCTTCCAAATCCCGATTGCAATTTCTACATGGGTTGTGTTTGGGTTAAAAAAGAAAGAAATAATCTGTTTTCAGTCTCATAATTTCAACATTAATCTGTTGAAATTGAAAGGAGAACTGAAATTGACTTATTCGTAATTTTTGTCGATAAATATTAAACAGTGTTCTAAAGTACTCAAAATCGTTAAAAAGAGAATTTCGAAAAATTGGTCTTTATCCAGTTGTCCTTCTCATACCATCATATACAATTAACATATTTTTCTACTGTTTAAAAATATACATTAAAAAAAATGTTTAATCTGTTGAGTCAGGAGAACTACTAAAACCCTTTACAGTCTTTACAATGAAAGCACGATAAGCGGGATAAGTGACATCTTACTGTAACGTCTAAATTTTGGCTTTTAGAGGATTCACCGTGTAGATCTATAAGCTGCTAGAACGGCATATTAGGAGGATTGCTCTCTAGAGGTGGCAGAATATCAGAATACATCCGGCTATTGTGCGGTTCTACAGAGCGTACAATAGCCGTAGAGTGAGCCGCGTATTGTGTCTACTGTGCAGCAGAACACGACACGACGCAGTACAGGATAGAGATTCGCTTGACTTTGGGCACCTCACATTTCTAAGGCAGTATGCAGTGATACAGTGTTATACATTAACGCGAGGGAGCATCTGCCACAACCCGCAAAATCCTCTAAATTCCCTAAATTCTAAATCCTCAGCAATCCACTCTCGGTTAGGTATAACGGGTCATAATGGCTTTAACATCCTCATTAACACCACTACATCATTTTACCATCTGCAAGAAGAATATGCACATATATTGCACATATGCAATCTTACAGAATTTTGTAATTTTACCACCGTTTTACTACATAGGATAGTATAATGAATTTACATTCTTGGAATAGTAATCTTAAATTTTAAAAAACGTGTAGTAAACCTTGTAATAATAATTCTTAGAATTCAATTTACAAATTTTATAATTTATGGGTATCCAATACAACTACAGGCAGAAAAACAGGCGTTCTTACCACAAAATATATTAGCAGTTTTTTTATTTCGCGGGGATTCACTACCGCGAATCTTACCGCAATATAAAATGAGACATTACTTCTCAAGCGTAGCTAGCCAAAAAGCGATCGGACTCAAACTGCGGCGAATTTTAGTCCCCCGTGTGGAAATTTGGTCGTGGGACTAACCGGGCCCAAGCCTGGAAAATCTAGGCCCTGGCCTGCTGATCAAGCCTGCCCGTGCAGAAATTTCGAAAGGGCTCTAGTGGGGCCCGACTAGTTCACCCTATCTCCAATCGGGCTCTAGTGAGGAAAACTAGTCAGGCCTCATCTGGAACGTAACGCTTTGGCCATGGGGGCCCTACTAGATTTTCTAGTAGGGTTCTAGTGAGGGTGCGCCCTCCTACAACCCTATTAAAGAGAAGGGCCTCAGTGCTTGATTTAAGTTATTGGGATGAATAATATTCTGCACTAACATTCAATTTAAGAGTATTTTACAATTGATTTTTTATTTTTTTTATTATTAATTATTATTATTATCGACAGCAGCTTGGAGCTTCCATCCTCCTTCCCA